>JALMQS010000078.1:4114289-4132355 GCA_024734495.1 Forficula auricularia
AGGGCAAGGGGGCATAGGTGCAAACAACGTGTACTCAGAAGCACCCCGGGGGGGGGGGGGGGGGGGGGGGGGGGGGGGGGCAGACGAGAGAATCCAGAACACAACTTCAGGAAAAACCCCCCCCCCCTTTTCTGTTTATAGCTACTACAATAATAATAATGTGTGTGTGTGTGTGTGTGTGTAACAATAATAATAATAAATTTAAATAGCTTTCTGTGTGTGTGTGTAAGTCAGCTTTCTCTCTCTCTCTCTCTCTCTCTCTCTCTCGCTGGCTATTGCTTGCCATTAGCTAGCTGCTTTTCACATATCAATGGAGGGGACTTCCCCTGTCCAGAAAAGCTTTCTCTATCACCACACAGGTGTGAATTTTCTTCTGCCTGATATAAAAAAAAAAAAAAAAAAAAAAAAAAAAAAAAAAAAAAAAAAAAACAAATAAGAAAGAAAGAGATCGATTTTATCAATTAATTATATTTATCTCAGGTTCACAATTCCATCATTTAATAATAAAATAATAAATAATATTTTTTAACTATTAATTAATTAATACTAAAATTATTATATTTATTTAAAACTAATAATACGATAATATAACTTTGGTCTGCCCTCTGAGTCTTGGGTCCATGGTTGCCAGCCCACATGTCTGTTTGTATATTATATATCTTTTTTCTTAAATTATTTTATTTATTTATTTATTATTATATGAATTTTACATTTAAAAATATTTAAAAAAGATATATCAATACTGTGGAATGAATGGACTTAGTGAATCCATAACAAATGCCTCGTTGTTGCGGGGAGGCTTGCGACACAACCTCTTGATATAACTGACCAAAGAATGATAGATATGATAGAAAAATATTTTATTAATAATCCGTTCATTTATTAAATTTCTTGTGTTCTTTGAATTAATAAATATAAATTTCGATTTCAATTAAGAGAAGGAAAGTAATGTAATCGTGTCGCGAAAGCGATTATAATACTTTTATCTTCTTCGCATTAATAAATATTTTAGATAAATAATAAAATTTTTTATTAATAATGTGTTGGATAAAGTAAAAAGGTAAAATGTCAAAGAAAGTTAATATGAGTGATGTTAGGGAAAGTTGAAATCGATTGATTGAAAGTTGCTGTTTTGATATGTCTATGATAGCAAAAGTTGAACAAATGTGCATATAATATTAGATATTTTTCCAATTAATATATTAAATAATAATTAATATATCAAAGAGAGTTATTTTTGACCGCGTTTTTAAACAATATATATATGCCCTCCGGGCAGGTGTTACCCCCACTCACATTTTGGATTGTTGAGGGGGGGTCGGATTACAAAAAAATCTTGAAATAATTTTTTAGATATTTACAAATAAATAATCCACAGTTTTCTAAAGAGTAAATGTACTAAAAAGCTAAAAATTTCTATATTTTGCCCCCCCTTTCGCCCTCATACAGTCAATTTTGATAGTTGATTTTTACAGGAATAATTTCTTAAAGTAATAAAGAATAACTCTACAAAATTTGATCAAGATAGGAGAGAGTTTTAATTTTTGCCCCCACTCACATTTTAGATAGTTGGGAGTCGAATTTCAAAAAATCCTGAAATCACTTTTTAGATATTTGTATTTTGAATTTTATTAAGTAAAAATCAAGTAGATATCTTATCGTTCTTAATTGAAAATGCATAATTAGTGTAAACACATTGCAAAGATATTTTGCCCCTTTTGACCCCTTTAGAGGTCGAATTTCAAAAAATCCTGAAATTAGTTTTTAGATATTTTAATTTAGTATTTTTATAAGTAAAAAGCAAGTAGATATTTTATCGTCCTTAAGAGATATCGCATAATCAGTGAAAACACACTTTGCCCCTTTGACTCCCTTAGAGGTCGAATTTCGAAAAATCCTTTCTTAGTGAGCCTCTATGTCATAGATGTAATATCCTCTCCAAATTTCATGTTTCTATGTCCAGTGGTTCTGGCTGTTTTGATGATGAGTGAGTGAGTGAGTGTATCGGGCAAATAATTTTTATATATATATATAGATTAGGGTGGTCCTTATTTTGGGTATTTTCTAATTTTTACCCTGGCAGAGGCTCATATGGTTTGAAATAAATCAAAATAAATATCTTCCAAGTTTCAAGCCCTTATCTCAATTTTAACCTGTGCCTCAGAGCGATGCAAGATTCCCATCTAAATAACATGGGGTTTTTGGCATTGAACGATCAATTTTTTATTCGGGCCAAAGCAATGGTTTAAAAAATTTGAAACTCTGTAGATTTTATCCTTATAATAGCAGCTACCCTTCAGAATTTTTACAGATTTGTAGCTATTATAATTTTGGAGTCTATAACTTACTAACACTAAGATATGGCAGTATTTTATCTAGCTGTAACTCCAAAATTATAATAACTAAAAATCTGAAAAAACTCTGAAGGATAGCTACTATTATAAGGGTAAAGTTTACAGAGATTCAAATTTTTTGAAATATGACTTTGGTCGGAATAAAAAATTGATTGTTCAATGCCAAAAACCCCATGTTATTTAGATGGGAAACTTGCATCGCTCTGAGGCACAGGTTAAAATTGAGATAGAGACTTGAAACTTGGGGGATATTTTTTTTATTTATTTCGAACCATATGAGCCTCAGCCAGTGTAAAAATTACTATAATACCCAAAATAAGGACCACCCTATAATATATATATATCGCTAGACTACTGCTGGTTGAGGCTATTGGAGTCAGCTGAATCTTAAATCTGGACCAAGAGAAATGAAAAAGATGTGATCCATCTAGGTATGATCCAGCATCATTTCGCGATTAGCCCGCATGACGCTATTACCAAACACGGATAAGATCACCAATATCTTCTTTAAAAACGCGGTCAAAAATAACTCTTTGATATATTAATTATTATTTAATATATTAATTGGAAAAATATTTAAAAATTCATTATATATCTGACAAAAATCACCTGTATTCGATTCGCACGTGAATCAAATATAGAAAACTCATGATTATAACATTAGAGACTACGGAGATATTTTAATGAGATCTGAATGATAATCAATCCTAGATTAAAATTTCAAAAGTCCTTCAAAACTAGTTCTCTAATAGCGTTGCTATAATACATAGATAAAGCGCAAAAAATGATTTATGTACACTTTATATTTTTTATCCACTTCAATTAGCTGAATATAAAGTAATAATAAACATTTTTTTTGATCATCCATTGCGAATATTTCTGGTCTAACGAAGTAACTATTCTATTTTTAACTTATCGATATGATTCATATTTGCCAAGTGTTTATGCATCGTGTAAATGCCTCAAAAAGCAGCTTAAAATATTTCTCGAATCAGCCGAGGCTGTTTCTTTGTTTCTTCAAATTGCTTCGCCATTAACGTTCAATACTAATTATTTATTCCTTTCAATGTCCAGTATAAAGTTGGATTTCGAAGGAAACGTATTAGTTTTATAAATTCCCCTCTCGTCGATTTGTCCCCCTCCCCAATTCTGACATAATCGAATTATTACATGAGTCATGTCTTGGGGCCGTCCTCACTCTTCTTGGCAATATTCCCATTGAGGACGTTTGAAATAATCTAAATAATTATGCGTATATACAAGAGTGAAGCTACAAGGCGTGGGGGCGGAGGCTTTCCCCAAAATAAAATTAACTTAAGAACAAAAAAAAAATGACCAGAAATGTACCGGAAGTAACAATAAATGTTGTTTAAGCTTAATACTCACTCATTTCTTTAGGATATTATTTTTTAACCTTTTGTTTGTAATATAAAAAAATTTTAAGAAAAAAATAAAACCGACTTCAAAAAAATTAAATTCAACAAATAAAATACACTAAAAGGTAAAAAATAATTATTAACTTATTTAGTTACAACTAAACTACGAAATATTAACATGAAATTACTTTTTGTACTCTGTGCCAATGCGATTCATAAAAGGTATATGTTTGGCATCGACTTAAAAATGTAATTTCATGTTAATATTTCGTAGTTTAGTTGTAACTAAATAAGTTAATAATTATTTTTTACCTTTTAGTGTATTTTATTTGTTGCATTTTTGAAGTCGGTTTTTTTCTTAAATATTTTTATTTTTCTCTTTTTAGTGATGTTATTAATAGTGATCATATCATCAGAACTTGACCAAATTAATATGGCACCATCCATAAGATACCCCCTTTCCAATAAAAAAAGAATCATCGAAATCAGTTTATAAACAAAGAAGTTAGGCATGAGCAAACCTAACAAAACAGGTCTAATACCTATGAAAAAAATGGGACCAATCGGAAGGTAGGCTGAACCCAATGCAAATTTTTTTTTCAAAATCGGTTCATAATTGGCGGAGATATGAGGTAACATAGGCAAAAAAAAAAAAAAAAAAAAAAAAATCAGTCGAATAGAGAACCTCTTCCTTTTTTGAAGTCGGTTAAAAATGGAAAAATAAAATGACGGCGAGGCAGGTCTCTTGCTAGCCTAGTCTAATCCCCTATTTTCATCTTCTTTTACTTGTTTTTTACTTTCACATTTATATTCATAGAATATAATGTGGAAGTATTGCCTGTCTGGGTCCTGACTCTTTGAGAGCTTGTATCTCAGAGATGAAAAAAGTTAATTTCAATTTGTAACTTCTAGGTGGAAGGAATCGATGCCCTTAATAGTTGAAAACCAGATTTGGGACATAAAACCGGATATTGTGGTACCCAGAGGCCAAAAAGGGGCCAACAATCCATTGGTCAGTGCGTACGTATGTACGCAATCATAAGTCTCAGAGCTACGAAATTCGAAACTTAATCTCGATATAGGCTAGAAGAAGCACAGCAAGCTTTTGTGTGAAATCAGAACACCGGAAGTGGACATTTACATGAAAGATTTTTCGTTTTTTTTTTATTTTCTCAAAAATGACTCTAACGATTTTTTTAAATTAGTGTATTTATCAAGTGTCATGAGTTATTAGTTGTGTCAAATTTTAATCCGATTGAAAATTTGACACAACTAATAACTCATGACACTTGATAAATACACTAATTTAAAAAAAAATCATTAGAGTCGATTTTGAGAAAATAAACAAAAAAAGAAATAAAAGAAGGGGGTGTAAATTAGTACACAAAGAGAAACAAAGAGGTTGTCCTCTGCTTGATGCAAATAAACATACACACATATATATCGAGATGATATATCTGTATATATATAACATATACATATATATATACAAATAAATAATATATATACAGATATATCATCTCGATATATATGTGTGTATGTTTATTTGCATCAAGCAGAGGACAACCTTTGTTTCTCTTTGTGAATCAACAACTCTGCTACTCTCGGCAAAACAAAAACTTTTCAATGTAAATTAGTAGTTTCGCGATGATTTTAAATAAATGAAAATGTGAAAGTCATGTGGTGAACAAACCAGTTGATTCTGATTCTTTCTCTAGTTAATTACCATGTGTTATATTACATGCCACATTAGAATAATTGTAATCTCCTGAAAAATATTATTTGAAGAATTTGTTTAACTTACGGATTCAAGAGTTGAATCTTTCATATTTCAAACCATTCAGATAAGAACTTCTTAGGATAATTATTATTTTTTTGTTTTATTAATACTATAGAATCTAAAAGCGGGTGTACCGTGAAGATACAACACTGATAGGTATAGAACTACAATTAGATACCGATCTGAAATAAAAAATAATTTTAAAATAGAATTATCTCCTCAAAAACAAATATTCCTGGCTTCATAATATTCATGATATCACTTTTTGTAAGTATGTATGTAATTACATATTCAAGGATAAAGTAAAAACCTAAATATAGGACATGTTTCATTTGGAAAACAAACAAAAAAATCGTTATTTTATATATAAAACTTTGCGTACCGATTCTTGAAAAAGTTCGCACTTTACTATATATTTTATATACATGTATATTATTAAATTAAAAAAAAGAATATTTAAAAAAAACGCGCCCTTGAAATTAGAATATATTAACTCGGAAATCAATCGTATTTTATATAAAAATTAAAATTAAAACAAAATTATTTTATTTTTGAATCAAACTTTAATTGTATACCTAATAAATAATTAAAGCGAATAGTACCAACCAAATTATTTTAGCTTACCAACAATAAATATTCTTCCGAGCTTACTACCCACCATTCACTTACCAAATCTAAATACTCTTTCCTTTTTAACCATCGATTTTCATCTAATACTAGAGATAAACCCATTCTACAGTGCTTTTTTGACATTTAGACCATTAGTGGTAATCATTTCCAAAGACAAATAGCAATCTTAAAATTAAAAATATCATGGTACTACTAATGGTCTAAACTTCAAAAATACATTTTGGATTGGTTGTTCCTCCAGTATTAGATGGGAATCGATGACTGGCAAATTATTTCGGATCATAAATAAAAACAATTTTCATTTTTAATAATTGAATTTTTAGATTGTATTGCATAAAAATGTCAAAACATATTTGCTTTCATTTAAATAGGTATTACCTATATAATACAATTTTTTGTTTTACTATAAACTACTACTATTATTCTTTTGGTTTTTGTAGATCTATGAGAGTCTGGATGATAATCCTTTCTGAAGAACTGTTTTTCCCTAAGCTGTCTCATCCGTTTAGGACAATTGATATACGTATAGCTGGACATTGACCACCCTGTCCGAGTATCCGAGCGCCTAATTAAATCACCCTATTGCAACGAATGTATGTATTCTCATTAATGCGGGGCGCAGAATCAATTCAATTAGTTTTCTTTAGGCCGATCTAGTGACATCTTAGAATTATTTAAAAAATTTTAATTTACTAGAAATATTTTTCTGGTTAAATATATACTTAATGGGGACATATATAGTAAGTTTACAAAATTTAAATAAATTATTATTATTATTTTGGTAAAATAAAAAATTATTTAGGATTTTCAGTGACCCTTAACCACCTCTATTACCAATCGGATGCACATGCAGTCCATGCATGCAAGCGTGCCTACCTTAAAAGACAGGAACGAACGAAGGATGTGGAAAGCTGAACAATGGATGATGTTGATGGGTCGTTTAGATTAGTGTAAATCTTTAAGTAAAACCCGATCTTGTGGCTTCTCAGATCTTATTATGGATGGATGTCTCTCTCTTCATTTAGGGACCCCCCTCCCCAATCATCCATTCTTACCCGACCACCGAGGGACATCCCAGTCTCCTCTTCTTGATTATCCAAATGATAATCAAGAAGGCTTAAAAAAGGTTTTCACTATTTATAAATTATGAATGAATAGAATAGAAAGGTGTGTGGTTGGTATAACGATGTTTAGTAATGTATGTGTTCAATAAGTATAGAGAAAGTACTACTCTAATACCTCCTAGTGAAGGGATTTCTTCTTTTCTTTCTTTCTTTTTTGTGTGCAGTGTGTTTATTCGTCTATTTTATTTTCAGTGTTCCACTAACACATATATTTATTAAACATTAAAATCATCAACCACATACAGGACTTTTTAGTTTAAGATCAGTTTATAATACTTATAATCCGCGAATATATTTCCTCATAGAAGAGGCTTTAGAATTTAGGGAGCGATTTTTTTAAGAATATATATATGATGCGCCTTCGCCAACGATATGTATGTAATTATAACTGGAGTTTAGGCCTTTTAATTCTTAAATACGGATTTTCCGATTTACTTAAGTATAGGTTGCAATGACAATTGAACTACTCAGATATAAAAGTCTGGCGTAGCTGTTTTAGTAGAACCCCATAGGTACGTGAATGTGTTTCGCGTTTTTGGGATCCCCGGACATAGGCATGCATATTATTACTCTCCAGCTATCGAGAGGATTCAGCTGTTTATGCAACCAATATTTGAGAGATCGGTTATTGCGTTTTTTCGTTTCGTCCGATCATCTATTTTCTGTTACGCGATCGTTCACATTTTCGGTCTTAAATCCGCGATTAATCCATTTCGATTAGTATTTCTAGGCCATAATATGAGCCCAACCATGTGTTGTTTTACGTGTTCGCGTTCGCGGTCGTCTCAAGAAAGAAGACCAGCTTGAAGAAAGAAGACCATATTCTATTTGGCCATCTGTGCCATTTTAGATTTAGGGTGTACATTAGAACGAATGAAGCCATCAGGGTGCAAAGAAGTGGACTCTTCGGTTAGTAGTTAGTTAATTCAGCAGACTCCAATAGCCTCAACCAGCAGTAGTCTAGCGATATAAATATCTTCTTTAAAAACGCTGTCAAAAACAACTCTCTTTGATATATTAATTATTCTTTAAAATATTAATTAGAAAACTAGTTAATTCCCATTTTATTTTTTTCATTCAAATTTGAATAAGGCAATAGTTTTTAATTTAAATATTTTTATATTTTAGATGAAGAAAGTATGATTTGTGGGGGCTGAGGCTTCTCTACATGTCTTTCTCGAATTGGTACTAAGGTAGGCATTCTTATTTGATACTTGATAAATCTTTTATATAAATCATCAATTTTTATTTTTATATCATTCTCTTTACTCTCATGTTGTTATCATGTTGTTTTGGTGCTCTCTCATCTAACTACACATTTATTTTCTTTATCATTTTCCACGATGATTTTTTCTCTCTTTCTAGACTCAGATACCCACGATAAATTACAAACAAAAAGTCGAAGAAAGTTCTTTCTTGCGCTTAAATGTTTGTATAATATTTTCAATGCGGTGAACTGATTAGGTTTTCGGCTTTCTAACTCTAGAACTTCTGGTTAAAAATTATTCAAAAAATATCATTTTTAAATCATTTTTCGGGATTTTAATCCGTTTCTAAAGTAAAATAAGCTGACGAGTTCTGATGTGGCCATCCACTTGACTTTACCATACAACCTGGCCCCTCACTTATATTTAATATTTATTAAAATTGTTTATAATCATGTAGGGAAGGGGGGTTAGTTTTTCCATTTTTAGACTTCTGGGGGCCCACTGATTATGTATACAAACGCTTTGAGAGTTTGATAAAATAATGGGTCTGTCCCAGTGGCGTACCTAGGTTGGGGCAAGTAGGGGACGTACCCTGGACGCCATACAAAGGGGGGCGCAAAATTCGCAAATTATTAAATTTAAAAATTAAAATAAACCAACAATATTATTCATATTCAAATAAGAATTCTTTGATAAGTAAGGAGGTGAGAGCGCCTTTCCAAATCTGGGAATTTCAATTCAGATTATACTTAAGGACGTTCCCTAATATAGCTCAGATACAGTTCGCATTTTCCCCTACTCTCATATGCACAGAAAAGCAAAAATATTTTCACTGTATCGTTTCTTGGATCTGGGAACATTGCATTCTTACTGACGCTAAAAGACAAAGATTAAAAAAAACAGTTCATGAAACAGCTCAATGCGAAATTCCAAATGAGAACAGTATAGTTAGCTTGAGAGAATTAGCTACAAATCTCAAATGCACCAGCTGCAGAAGTTTTTTAGATATGGAAAAATCGAGTGATTTAACTGCGAGGTTGCCAAGTTGCCATCTCTCTCACTTGCCATGCCATGAGAGAAAAAATGAAAACCATCAAAAGTACCTAACTTTTAACATTTATCATACAAAACGAATACCGATTGATACAATTATTTTAACAGGAAAATGTTTGTTATATCTTCAGTTAATGATTCTCGGTTTTTCAAAATAATATCAAGAAAATTAGGAACAAGGATTGCAAGAAAATCGGTTTATTAGGGAACGTCCTTAAGATTGCAACGCAAGTTGCGTGCGATCTTTCAGTAAGTTAAAAGTAATTCTTTCGAATTTAAGGGCTACAACGAGTCTAAAAATGTTATGCGACTTAGCTTTGCTCAGTGTAGAGCGAAAAAAAACCCCGAAAAAACAGATTTCGAAAATGTTATAAAAATCCTATTTGCGTCGCAAAAGTCAAGGAATGTGTTATTTTAAGTTCAAGACTATTGAAAGTACATTTTTACAGACTAATGTTTGATCTAAAATTTATGACTTTTTATTTAATGTATATACTTTGATGCTTGCCCTAGGCGCAATTTCCGATTGGTACGCCCCTTGTCTGTCCACGTTGGTGAATTTGGTTAAGCCCAGTTCACCTTCCTTTAACTCTACATTAAAGATGCTAGAGATCGAAGAGAGTTTGAATTCTCTTTCTCTATTTCATATTTCGAAGGAACAACAGAAACTATTATCAAATTTTGAACTTTCCCATACATAAATTTAAAGATTGCATATTTATTTAGGATATCATAAAGGGTAATTATAGGCAGTGGCGTAGCCAAAAAATTTTCATGGGGGGTAAGCACAAAGCAAAATATTTAGTGGGAATTTTTTTTTATTAAAACAAATAGTCCAGTTAAATTGTGTTTTTTACCCGGAAAGTTTTGGGCTAGTTGTAATTTCTTCGACCCTTTATGTTTTTGGGTGTGGTGAATCCGAATCTGAGGTTTGCTAATAAAATTTCGTGACGGAACATTGTCAAAAATGCAAAAAAAGGTAAAAAATCTCAATTTTTGTCGGTTTTTGCTTATAACTCAAAAACTATCAACTTTACGTAAATAACCTTCCTATTCAAAATGAAAATAAAATACAAATTTTCCATGACACTTTTGAGGATTCGGATCATATCTTTTGTAGGAAATTTTATGAATTTTCATTTAAAAAAAAAAGATTATTTAGGAAAAGTTGGTAGTTTTCGAGTTATAAGCAAAAAACCGCCTAAAAATGAGATTTTTACCTTTTTTTGCATTTTTGACAATGTTCCGTCACGAAATTTTGTTAGCAAATTTCAGATTCGGATTCAGCACACTAAAAAACATATAGGATCAAGAAATCAAAACTACCCCAAAATTTTCCCTCGATGGACCTTTAGAGAACAATTTAACTGGACTAAAAAGGTACTTTCAAGAAATTAAAAAAGAACATAATTCTTGATTAAACATATGAAATATATTTAATTACGGTTAGTTTGCCATATGAAACGGTTTGTCGTTGCCGTTACTCATCCCATGAGCCCTACCCTTAGGGGGGGGGGGTTGTGACCTCCCCGTGGCTACGCCTCTGATTATAGGTATTATTTATTATTATTATGTATTATTTTTTGCATTTAGCTAAATCCCAGATTCCTTTAGGCTTTGATAAAAGCAATGGTGGTTCTGGAGGATTTATGATTGCTATTTGTTGATCTAAATATTGACTTAGCGATGAAATTGACGAAGACATCAACAGCCGCGATTTTGGTAAGCGCATATTTCGCAAAAACCACTTTAGCCAATGATAAAATTTATTCATTCTATACTATATATCTTTAAATAGAACAAATATAAAAATTAACTGTTACTGTTAATTAACACTGCTTGGTTTTGAATTATAAACATGCGGAAGTGAAGGAAGACTGACGAGGACCTCGCCTTCGCCCTCGATCTCCTACCACACACACTTACATAGCTGAATCAATCTCAACAATAAAATAATTTTTGCTATCTTTTTTAAATTAATTAATTATTTATTTATTATTTTAGATATATTACTTACTTGATGATACCATAAAGCTTTCACGTCCTTTTATTCTAAATCTAGCTAAATACAAATTTAGATAATTTATTTTAACAATTTTATAAAGTACCTGGAGCACCGAGCGATGCTCGGTAACTTTTTGCCTCTAAATAGATTAAATTTATAATTTCAATACTCAGCGACTTACCAAAGACGATTTATGAATGATTATAAAATATTTATTTTACGACACTCCTAATTTACACCCCCTTCCTTTATTTCAATCGGATTAAAATCTAAACATGACTAATAAGTCATGACACTTAATAAGTACACTCATTTTTAAAAAAATCGTTAGAGCCGTTTTTGAGAAAATAAAAAAAAACGAAAATTTTTTCATGTAAATGTCCACTTCCGGTGTTCCGATTTCAAGCAAAAGCTTGTTATACTCCTTCTAGCCTATATAGAGCTTAAGTTTCGAATTTCGCAGCTCTGAGATTTATAGTTGCGAAACGCCGGGGGATTACATTCTTACTTAAGTAAACATCAACTTCCGGTACTTCCATTTTAGCCAAAATCTTGTGGTACTTCTTGTAGCCTCTAGATAGCTTAAGTTTCAAATTTCAAAGCTCTGCGACTTACCGAAGACGAGATTTGAACAATTAAAATATTTATTTTACGACATGACTAATTTATACCCCTTTACTTTATTTCAATCGGATTAAAATTTATACACGACTAATAACTCATGACACTTGATAAGTAAAGTAAATAAAATTTTTTTTTGAAAAATAATTTTTTTTTGGAACTTTTCAAATTTTTTTAAAAATATAATAGGTAGGTTTCACATAAATAAAAGATCAGATGCTTGTTTAGCACGTCTCAATATATATTTCGGACTGTAAGCCCATCTTCAGGAGTTCACAAAGGACACCTCGTGCTAAACAAGCATCTGATCTTTTATTTATGGTATGTGAAACCTATCTAGTATTTTATATTTAATAAATTTTTTCAAAAACTTCAAAAAAAAACATTTTTCAAAAAAATTCTTTACTTATTTAATATGTTTCACCAAGAACATACACCATTCTCCCTTAACAAAACTTGATAAGTACACCAATTTTTAGCGAAATCGTTAGAGCCGTTTTCCAGAAACCGATTATATATATATATATATATATATATATATATATATATATATATATATATACAAGAATTGCTCATTTAATAATATAAGATATTTCTATTGTTCTATATATTATATAATATATAGGCTGAAATTGAGTTTATGGATCGTGACGTCATAAGCAAAGATGGCCGCAACTCAACGCCTGTAGGATATTGCTCTTCCATGCTTCAGAATACATCAGGTTGTATAAGCAATAGGCGCAAAACGTAATATGGATAGATTTACATGTAAATTATAAAACAAATTACATAACTGGGTGTACTATATTCTATTGTCACCGGCACCAAGTCTTGCGTGAAATTTTCAACAAAGAAAAAAATGGGGGAGGCGAAAGGGAATCTGGGTTTTAACTTGTTTTGAAATCGTTAGAGCCGTTTTCGAGAAACCGATTCTATATATATACAAGAATTGCTCATTTAATAATATAAAGATAAATAAACACATAGAAAACGCTCATATTTTTTCTGGATCCCATATAACAGAACGCGAGACTCGAACGCTCCACCCACTTGGGGCCAGCCAGCTTGGCCGCTAACAAAATGCTAATTTAATTACCGTCATCTTCGATTTAGATTTAATCATGTCTAAATCATTATTATCTTTTTGACTTTTAGACCCTTGGATATTGTATTTTCGTCATATTCTTTTGATATCATCTCCGTTTAATAAAATAAAAAAATAAGCAAATGAAATATAACGTCATTTTCAACCTCTATAAAGGAGAAATTATATCAGAGAATTAAAAAAAAAATCTTACTTGTAATCGAATTGATTCACAATCCAAAAGGTTGCTTTCTATTGTTATATTTCGATAAAAGATTATTTCATCACTATTGCCAATATTTTTAATCCTTCATGTTTTAATCTGTTATTAAATGGTAAATAGAAAAATAAGCTGATATCATTACTCGAGGAATGCTAATTCGAATCACCTACCTCGACACCAAGCAAATATTTACATTGAAAATGTGAAATAGCGAGGTAATTCATAAAAAAATCGCAGTGGCGAGGTATGGCGACCGCCCAACTCAAATTCCTCTCGCCCAACCGTCCGCCCAACATCCTAAAGTGAGCAAATTAGAAACAAATATTGAAACACCTATTTGATAAAATTATTTAAGGACCACAATGTCACAAGAGAAGTTCACAGATTTAGGAATTTTGTACATTGATAAAAATATTATAAAAGCATTAAACTTGGTGTCGTAAATTCTTTTGCCACTAAATATAATAATAGAAAAATAGCGCTTTTTTAATGATTATTGTTCTATAATAATGTGTTTCTAAGTAAAATAAACTTTGAAATAAATATAATATTTTTTATCCAATTTTTTTAATTTTAAATTGAAGGCGATAATAAAAGAGAGTGTCTTCTACTGGACAAATAAATTTT
This sequence comes from Forficula auricularia, assembly GCA_024734495.1. Taxonomy (NCBI): domain Eukaryota; kingdom Metazoa; phylum Arthropoda; class Insecta; order Dermaptera; family Forficulidae; genus Forficula; species Forficula auricularia. The sequence goes on from JALMQS010000078.1 coordinate 4,128,375, forward strand.
TAATTTATTTATAACGGACTATAGTTTTGAGGGCTTTATTTATAACGGACTATAGTTTTGAGGGCTTTCCCTCTTCATCAAACTATAGTCTTGTTATAAATGAATTAAAAATTTATTTTTCCAGCAGAAGACACTCTCTTTTATTGTTTCCTTCATTTTATAAAAATTCTGCTACTCTCGGCAAAAAGAAATTTCAAAAATCCAAAGTATCTAATTTATTACCCGAAATAATGTATATTTTTGCTGCCCACCCTCGAAATTTTTCTGCCCGGTGTCGCCAAAACCGAAAAGAACAGGCTGGCGCCGCCACTGAAAAATCGTCAGAAAAAAATGACTCGCGGTGAGGTCATCGTAGGTACCATAATGTAAAGGCGGAGCGACGCTAATGGGGGTTCCCCTGAATATTTTTTCTTGAATTATCAAAAGAGACTTTGAATCTTATTTTCCTTATTTTTTTATTTTTTATCTCAAATTGAATTAATAGTTCTCATTTGATGAAGGAAGAATTTCTCCTTAAACTTTTTTATTTTTATTTGATAGCCTTACTTTACAGAATGACCTGGATCAAATTGAAGGATGGTGTAGATCCAATTCAATGGAACTAAACCATTCCAAGTCAAATTTGGTTAGATTTAGTACTAGAAATCTGGTTAGTCCTCAAAATTATTACATTGGTGGAAATATTATCAATGAATCTAAATTTTATAAATATTTAGGCATACATATTCAGGCAAATTTAAAGTGGGATATGCATATTAGTTATATAGTCAATAAGGCTTATAGGAAATTGGGGATGTTTGGTAGAATTTTGAAGGGTACATCTAGAAGTTAAGTCAAAGTTTATTTAACTTATGTAAGACCTAATTTAGAGTATTGTTCTGTGGTTTGGGACAAACATCCACAACGATTAGAGAGAAAAATTGATATGGTACAAGGAGGGCGGCTAGATTTGTTTTTGGTAAATTTGATAGGTTTAGTAGTGTCACTTCAATGATTAATGAATTAGGATGGTCTAGCTTATTGGAGAGAAGGGAATGGGCTAAATTGAAAGTGATTTTCAAAGCCTATAAGGTTTTAGGAGTTGGGAGGAAATAACGAATAGATTTCAGGAACCAAATTATTTAGGTAGAGCTGATCATAGAAAAAAGATTCGTAAGCCAAGATTCTTGAAAAATATCGGTTTACATTCATTTGTAGGATCTGGCATTGATTTGTGGAACAGTCTGTCTGTTACTACTTGGGATTATAGTCCTCTGCCCCCTATGATTAAATCAATTATAAATTTTGTCAAATCCTAATGTCCTAGAGTTGTGCAAAATTTTATTTAGTTCTCGCAAGCAGAGATTAGGTGAGGTAGAGAGAGGTCATACCATCCTTGTTAAGGTTTTGACCAGGTTTCCTTAACAACTTATGGCAAATGCCGGGATGGCTAATGCGTCGCTTGCTCCTGGTATCGGGTTTTTGCGCGGAATTTTTAAATTACTTTTTGTCTTTTGATGGAAATATATGGTCATGTTATTTGTTAATGAGCATACATTTCTAATTTTTTTTTCTTTTTCTTTTTTTTTTTTTACTTGTTTATTATTTGTTAAATTGTTGTAATTAATTTGTATTGATGTTTATTAATGTATTGTTGTAGCTAGATTGTATTGATGTTTGGAGGACCTAGCCACCGAGGACTTGTGCCTCTAAGCAGGTCGAGAAATAAAGATTTATTTATTTATTTATTTATTTATTAAAGATTTTGTTATTATGAAGAGAAACAAAGAGGCTGTTCTCTGCTTGATGCAAATAAACATATAAATAAATAAATTTAGAATTCCGCGAGTAGATTCGCGAGCAAATCTACTAAACGGAATTTTTAACAAATTATAAATAAATTTGTTTTTCTAGTATATTTATACAAATATAGAAATTATCAAATTAATTAAATTAATCTTTAAGAAATTCAAAGATATTTTTATAAAGCGAAATTTTAGAGAATACTTAGCCAGACTACCGTTTTATAAGAACCATTGAGGTCCAGCTGATTCTCCATCCTGAACCGAGAGAGCGAAGAAAGATATGGTCCATCTAGGTGTTACCCGGTATCAATCCGCGCATAGCCCGCATGATACCCCACCACGGACCACCTAGAGGGACATGGCATCTCAAGTTCTTATATATTACTCCCTCGATTCAAACGCTTTTTACAAGTCTATTCTTACATAGAGAGATGATACAAATTAATTTAGAATTCCGCGGAGTAGATTCGCGAGCAAATCTACTAAACGGAATTTTTAACAAATTATAAATAAATTTGTTTTTCTAGTATATTTATACAAATATAGAAATTATCAAATTAATTAAATTAATCTTTAAGAAATTCAAAGATATTTTTATAAAGCGAAATTTTAGAGAATACTTAGCCAGACTACCGTTTTATAAGAACCATTGAGGTCCAGCTGATTCTCCATCCTGAACCGAGAGAGCGAAAAAAGATATGGTCCATCTAGGTGTTACCCGGTATCAATCCGCGCATAGCCCGCATGATACCCCACCACGGAGTATTCTCTAAAATTTCGCTTTATAAAAATATCTTTGAATTTCTTAAAGATTAATTTAATTAATTTGATAATTTCTATATTTGTATAAATATACTAGAAAAACAAATTTATTTATAATTTGTTAAAAATTCCGTTTAGTAGATTTGCTCGCGAATCTACTCCGCGGAATTCTAAATTAATTTGTATCATCTCTCTATGTAAGAATAGACTTGTAAAAAGCGTCTGAATCGAGGGAGTAATATATAAGAACTTGAGATGCCATGTCCCTCTAGGTGGTCCGTGGTGGGGTATCATGCGGGCTATACGCGGATTGATACCGGGTAACACCTAGATGGACCATATCTTTTCGCTCTCTTGGTTCAGGATGGAGAATCAGCTGGACCTCAATGGTTCTTATAAAACGGTAGTCTGGCTAAGTATTCTCTAAAATTTCGCTTTATAAAAATATCTTTGAATTTCTTAAAGATTAATTTAATTAATTTGATAATTTCTATATTTGTATAAATATACTAGAAAAACAAATTTATTTATAATTTGTTAAAAATTCCGTTTAGTAGATTTGCTCGCGAATCTACTCCGCGGAATTCTAAATTAATTTGTATCATCTCTCTATGTAAGAATAGACTTGTAAAAAGCGTTTGAATCGAGGGAGTAATATATAAGAACTTGAGATGCCATGTCCCTCTAGGTGGTCCGTGGTGGGGTATCATGCGGGCTATGCGCGGATTGATACCGGGTAACACCTAGATGGACCATATCTTTTTTCGCTCTCTTGGTTCAGGATGGAGAATCAGCTGGACCTCAATGGTTCTTATAAAACGGTAGTCTGGCTAAGTATTCTCTAAAATTTCGCTTTATAAAAATATCTTTGAATTTCTTAAAGATTAATTTAATTAATTTGATAATTTCTATATTTGTATAAATATACTAGAAAAACAAATTTATTTATAATTTGTTAAAAATTCCGTTTAGTAGATTTGCTCGCGAATCTACTCCGCGGAATTCTAAATTAATTTGTATCATCTCTCTATGTAAGAATAGACTTGTAAAAAGCGTTTGAATCGAGGGAGTAATATATAAGAACTTGAGATGCCATGTCCCTCTAGGTGGTCCGTGGTGGGGTATCATGCGGGCTATGCGCGGATTGATACCGGGTAACACCTAGATGGACCATATCTTTTTCGCTCTCTCGGTTCAGGATGGAGAATCAGCTGGACCTCAATGGTTCTTATAAAACGGTAGTCTGGCTAAGTATTCTCTAAAATTTCGCTTTATAAAAATATCTTTGAATTTCTTAAAGATTAATTTAATTAATTTGATAATTTCTATATTTGTATAAATATACTAGAAAAACAAATTTATTTATAATTTGTTAAAAATTCCGTTTAGTAGATTTGCTCGCGAATCTACTCCGCGGAATTCTAAATTAATTTGT
>JALMQS010000078.1:4132425-4301203 GCA_024734495.1 Forficula auricularia
AAGATTAATTTAATTAATATAAATAAATAAATAAAAGTAAATCTCTGGCTCGACAACCCTTCATGGGTCTTGGCCTACTGAATTGGTTGCTGTCCTAATTGGAAACAGTACCGAGGGGTCAAGTGGTTAGCTCAACGCACATCTACAACCTTCGTTTCAGTTTTCTTAACCGAGATTCGCTACTTCTCAATCAAGCAGCTACTCATTTATCCTCACGAGGCTGAGTGAACCCCGTTCCAGACCCTATACTTACAGAAAAATTTCTGAGCATAGCCGGCAATCGAACCCGGGACCTCCGGGTTGCCAGTCAGTTACTCTGACCATTAGACCACGGAGGCGGTAAATAAACATATACATATATTTATATTAGGGCGGTCCTTATTTTTGGTATTTTCGTATATTTACGCTGACAGAGGCTCATATGGCTCGAAAAAAATTAAAAAAAACTAACCCCAAGTTTCAAGTCTCTATCTCAACTTTAACCTGAGCCCCACAGTGATGCAAATTTTCCATCTAAATAACATGGAGTTTTTGGCATTAAACGATCAATTTTTTATTCTGGCCAAAGTAATGATTCAAAAAATTTGAAACTCTGTGACTTTATCCTTATAATAGTAGCATATGCTTCAGAATTTTTACAGATTTTACAGCTATTATAATTTTGGAGTCAATAGCTTAGTAACACTAAGAAATTGCAGTATTTTATCTAGCTGTAGCTCCAAAATTATAATAGCTAAAAATCTGTAAAAATGTTGATGGATAGCTACTATTATAAGGATAAAGTCTACAAAGTTTCAAATTTTTTTGAAACCTTACTTTAGCTAGAATAAAAAATTGATCGTTAAGTGCCAAAAATCTCATGTTATTTAGATGGAAACGTGCATCGCTGTGAGCACAGATTAAAATTTAGATAGAGACTTGAAACTTGGGGGGTATTTTTTATATTTATTTCAAACCATATGAGTCTATCAGCGTAAAAATTCGAAAATACCCAAAATAAGGACCACTCCTAAGATTCTCGAATCATCTTTATTTTATTCCTTTTTTGTATTATTTCTATTTTAATAGTTCCTCCCTAAAAATTTTTATTAGACTAAAGCTCGTCTGGTTTTGTCTTTGACATGCTTGAACTAGAAGATATACCTAGGCAGGGACTTCAAACCTTTTAACCGCACCCTTTTCGGTAAAAAATCATTCATTTTATTTGCCTCTTGAAACTATGCAATGTTATTCATTTCATGAACCAATATACTTTTCAAAACAAAAAAATGTTTTTTATAGAAATATTTGAAAAATTTAAAGATCTTCCTGAAATTTTCAAGTCGATATTTATGAAAATACTCTAAATGTTTTAAATTTTAGGATGCGCCTCATCCACAGCATATATTACTTATTTGTTTGAGACTATTGTTTCGAAGGCTTGGCCTTCATAATCGTTCAAAATTGCAAATATTATTTCTCATATATCACATGGATAATGGCAATCTGTTTTCATAGCAGGCTTATTACCTAAAAACTCTTTGTTATTGCTTCTTATGAAGATGTATTTATTTCAGACAATAAATTAATCAATAATTTGTTTTGGAAATTTATTTATTTATCTAATTATTTATTTATATATAAATAGTATATTTTTGCAAAAATTTCATAATGCTTGCGAAGGAGGAAAATAAATGATAAATTCCAATTACTCATTTTTCTCTTTCTATGATTATTATACTATGATAATATCAGACTTGAGGAAAACAACAGGGATTACTACGATTACCAGTCAAGTTATGTAATCACTTTATAAAGGACCCACGTGATTTGTCTTATCTTTGGCTCAGTGCTGTCTCTATTTATTTTCTTTCATTTTTAGTATATGGTATATTAGTGAAATTTATTAAGGAAAAAAGTAGCTACCAGTATATAGCAAATGTTTACTATTTCATGCTGAACGTCATTTCAGGATTGAATTGTTTTACGAGAAAAAATATTTTCTGTTTTTCCTCACTAAACTTATTCCGTAAATGTTTCTAAATAAATGACGAATTTTGAAATTAATTTATTTGTTACCACTTTTAAGAAAAAATGATGATGGGGAAAAGTGGGAAATAACGTTAAATGATAGATGTTATATAATTTTTACTCTCTTTCCTTTTCTGATATGTCTAGAACGTAAACACAAAGAAAATTCGTTCTGCTGCTATTATGTAATGTATGTATTTCAATTACAATTTTTTTTTTGCCATCGAATGTAAGAAGGAGTTCTGCAAGAAGATGCATCCCCTATGGATATCAAAACTTACCCTTGCATTACCGAAGGGAAGAATAAATTAATCTAATTTTTGGAGACGGACTGAAAAGTGAAATTGAGTGGATATTGATGAGGCAGTCCAAAAAGAAGAAGATAATTTATACTATCTTTTATTCATAAACCGACGTTTTGGAGGCTATTCCCTCCTTCTTCAGGGTTTAGAAAAGTCACTGAAGGAAATCCAATGCGACATTCCCCTCTGTCTCCAGAATTATAGTGTAGTAATTCTGCTGAGAATGAAATACAATATATTATTGTTACTGCCACTGAAAGAGGAGACAGAAGGGAATGTCCCATTGGATTTCCTTCACTGACTTTTCAAACCCCTGGAGAAGGAGAGAATAGCTCCGAAACGTCGGTTTATGAATTAAAAAGATAGTATAAATTATCTTCTTCTTTTTTGGACTGCTTCAGAAATATCCGCTCAATAAATTAATCACGCCAAATATTAAAGGCATAGGTGTCTGTGCACCTGATCCTTGGAGGTTTGAAGATTATTCGTGTCGGGAAAGACGAAGGCTGGGAGAGAGTTCCACTTCCTAGAAGTCATAGAGACAAACGTGCTGGTGAATGAGGTGATCCAGCACTTTTCCAATTTAACCGCGAAGAGTTGTTGGGAGTCGGCGAATCGCGTGCTTGGGGGAAATTACTAACTCAAACTCATGAGACCATATGCCGTGATAGTATCTATAAAATAGGAAAAGCGTGGAAACGATTTTTCGATGGGCTAGCAAGTCGAGGGAGATACTAAGTTCGTCTCTTTTAGGGACGGTTGTATGTCGCAAAGTAAATGCTTTTTACAACTAACAAAGGGTAGATGGTAAATGGAGGGACTGGTCAGTGCCTGTCATCTGGTTGGCCATCCCAGTCCCTCAATTTACCATCTACCCTTTGTTAGTTGTAAAAGCATTTACTTTGCGACATAGCCGGCCCTTAGTCTGAATTACATCCAGGGTAGCAAGGGAATACCTGAAGGCTTCTCTCCAAGGATGCGTACCTTATTCGAGACAGGAATGAATTTGGGTCTTGTAGAGGGTGAGAAGCTTCAGGAGCGTGAAAAATCGTCTAGTCCTGAAAAAGATGCAAATTTTCTTTGCTACAGAATTCGTTACAATGATATGAGTCTATTCCAAGATATTCAATTCACTTATCTTCAGGGGTTTTGAACCAAAGAGGATGAAAGGGAAATTTTATTTTCGCGCCTAGAAATTATACAACATTAAGTGTTGCTTGTGTTACAGCTATCTAAAATTGGAGGGCCCCATTTTTCTAAGGTGTTAATTAAACTTAAATCAGAATTTTTAAATCATTATCAATTATAATATATAGGTATTACTATGGTTTCAGATCCTTGGCTCTTCATGGATTTATTTCTTTAAGCTACATAGCTTACAAAACTAAAAACACGCTCCTAAAAAGTAGAAAATAATGTAATACTTAATCAAAAAGTGTGGGCGCAGAAACATGTATATTTAATCAATTTTCACAAAGTGCCCCTCGCTTTTTGATTAAGTATTAGATTATTTTGTACTTTTTAGAAGCGTGTTTTTTAGTTTTTTAAAATATAATTTATTTTTTTACTTTTTAGTCTTAATTATTTTAAGAAATTTAAGATAATTGTTTCGCGACAATACTAGCAAAAAGTTAATGCTAGAGTATATGGAACAGACAATAAGGATTCATAATTCATAAGCCCAAAACTTTTTGCTGTTTATGTACCACTACTAGCCAATCCCGTGCTCGTTTGACAAATCTGGCAACATTGTCCGAGCTTGAATATTTTTATCATAGAAATGACAGATAAAATACATTATAAAGGTCGATTTATTAAACAAAAAGTTCTTAATAAACGATTAAAAGCTGTTGCGACAATGGCTGAAGCGAAAAAACGTCAAAAAAGTACTAAAGTTAATCCACTTTTTAGGTTAAATACATGCGTTGTTGCCAGCTTGTTTTTAGTGTAAATTTTTCATTATTTATTCATTATTATCTCAGAAACTGTGTTGTAACTATGAATTAAAATTTTCTTAAAAAATGTATTAGTTATTGTTTAATGTTGGTTTAGTTTTTTATAACAATGGTAAGAAGAGTTTCTTAATTATAATTAAATATGTATGTAAACTTTCCGATATCCCGTATAGTGCAATGTATAAGAGCCTGAAAAACTCTATCTTTGGAATTTAATATCTCCGGAACTATATTATTCATAAATTTCGTTTTGCCACTAATCGACGCAGAAGTATTTAAATAATAATCTATCTAAACTTTAAAAAAATCCTAAGAAAACCCATATGGTGAAACAACTACCTTAACAGAACAAAAGTCACAATGATACATTCATAGATATAATAACAACATAGATAGATAGATACATACATACAGGTGAATCTAATATAAAGCGTGAAATAATAAGCCCATGAATTGTGAGTCGTTCTGAAGATTCTGGAAGCTGGAACTATATTACATAATATATATAGGTATTATAAGTGATAATGATTTATAAATTTGTGGTGCCCAAGCAGTGGTTTGGATTGCTTGACCCTAGAACCAACCGCCTCTGGACGTTTGAGATTAGACAATTGAAAGGCTAATGAAGCGTTGTCGTAGCTAAGTGGTGGCCTACGTGGGGAACGACACGCGTGCCCACGTGGGAAAAGGACACGCGTGGCCGGCTAGCATGTGCCAAGGGGCTGTGCCAACTGCCAAAGCATTGTGCCAAGAGCCAAGTGCGGTTGACCATCTGGGTCAAGGGAAACAGGAACTTTACGACAACATTGCACACTTTACTTCCGTACCATAGACGCAAACAAACTTTCCATCCAATGTGGCCTTCGCTGCCGATTTGCTCAAGCAACAACAAACAAGTATCGAGATAAATCTCGTAGCCAGGCTCTATTAGCGATTGCGGAATGTTAAATAAGTCGGCCAAGTGCAAGTTGGGCTAGTATAGAAATGATTCCGTACCTAATACATATTAAAAAGGTGGATGCCATTTTTGTCAATAGGTTTTGTAGGGATCCACTAGAAAGATATGGTACAAAGCCGCCATTTTTGTAATATTAACGGAAATGACGTTTTATTAAGCGGCAATTTGAGCATCAGAAGATGACTTTTAAAGTAAATAAAAATTCCAATGTGAAATAAACTAATCACTCATTTTAAATTATTATTATCATTTCCGTCCATAATTTTTGTATTAGTTTGAAAGTTTATAATGGGAAAATAAGGACAAGTTTTTATATGTGACTTTTTTATTTATCAGCCAACGTTTCGTCGACTTCTGATAAATAAAAAAGTCTTACTAAAAACTTGTCCTTATTTTTCCATTATAAACTTTCAAACTCATTTTAAATAAGTATAAATAGTATACGTATATTATTTATGGAAAGAGATAGAAAAAAGTAAAGACGCAGGAGGATTTTTAGCACACAATTAATAGACAGAAGAAAAAGAGCAACATAATAAAATGTGAAGAAAAATATTTGAGAAAATACTTCATGGATATTTGGAAGGAAATGAAAAAAGAATAAGAAAGAAATCTAAAGATAGTAATTACGACAAATGAAAAGAAAATAAAGAAGAAGAAGAAGCAGATTCAGAGTTGAATAGAGAGATAGACATGGTGGACTAGAAAGAGAGATTAAAAAACTCAAAAGGGAAAAGCTCCCAACCCCAGGCGGAATTCCTAATTAATTCTATAAGATGTTGACTCGAGAAGGCATGGAAGAACTTTTAAAAATTATGAATAAAATATGGCAGAAACAAAATTCCAGAATCTTGAAAAGAAGCTCTAATACTACCAATTTACAAATCGGGAGAAGTAAAAGAAGATAAAAACTGGAGAAAAATAGCTCTATTAAAAAGCTCTTACAAAATTATGACAAGTATAATGTCAAAAAGAATAAACAAAATATTGGAGAAGAGAAACATAACTTGATGATTTTAGATATAATGTAAAGTATTGCATTCCCCTCCCGGGGTCTTGACACTATGAGAGAGAGCACCTACCTCACAGGTAAAAAAAAAATTCACTTTGTCACTTCAAAACGGAAGGAATCTATGCCCCTAATATTTTGAAACTAGCTTAGAACAAAAAACTGGATTTTGTGGTCCTTAGGGGCCAAAAAGTGACCAAAAGTCAATTGGTCTGTGCGTATGTATGTACGTATGCCTCAAATTAGTTAAAGAGTAAATCTTATTAATTTTTACTCCGCCCCATCCACCCCCAATTTCGAGTCAATTATTTTTGTACCAAAGTGGTAAAAATCATCTACTTTGTGACATACAACCGGCCCTAAGGCGAACGCGAGCTGAGGTATCTCGATGTGCTTTATGTATTTGCTTGCTATTTTGTTAGTAAATGCATTATTTTCAATTAGTAAACATGTCGAAGGAATTAAGTAGTTTTTAAAAGAGTATATTCTAAATAGCGGACGTTAAACATCAAATAACGAGCTCAAAACTTCCCTCTAATGGACATGTTCTGGCAGCTTTGTTTTACAATATTCGTGAAGTGAATTTAACTGTTAATGAAATCGCAAATCTCACTAATCGCGAATGAATTATCTATTGGCAAAACTGTTGCCTGCTTTAGATGCTCGGAAATCAAAATAAGAACGTCTTCCGATAGTTATTAGATATGGAAATAAAGAAAAACTTATTGATGTGCCAAGGTTGGAAAGCTCTTCAGGAAGCGAACATACGCAAGCTGTTTATGGAACGCGATTGTAGACTGGAATCTTGAAGTTAAAGTGTAAATTCTTTGATGTGATACTACAGCTTCAAATACAGATCGTAACAATGGTATCTACGAGCTTCTCGAACACAAATTTAATAGAGAAATGTTTATTTTTGATTGCCGCAATCACGTGTATGAATTGGTGTTAAAAAGCGTGTTCGAAGTGAAATTCAGTTAAGTAACTACAAGCCCTGATAGTCCACTCTTCAAAAAGTCCCGAGTCACTGGAAAATTGTTGATCCTGATAAAATACACTGTATAGAGCAGCGCTTTTAAACTTTTTTAATTGGTGACCTCATTTTGACTGTAAAGTCATTGTTGCCCTATTTTTCGCTACACCAAAATTCAGTTTCACGACCCCAAACGGGACGTAGCCTAAGAGGGGCGATCGCCCGCAGCCCCTATATTTAGCGCCCACCCGCTTTTCACTATTTACATGTAATTAAAAAAAAAAAAACTTGTGAAAATGAGTACATTTTTAGATTTTTTAATTATATGTTTGGTGGACCGCTTTTTAAGTCAGTAAATGGTTGAAACAAAGAAAAAGTACAGTAAAACCTCGTTTATTCGACCGTCATTTATCTGGACCTCCAGATTATCCGGATCGGATTTCTAGACATTTTTATATTAATTAATGTTCACATAGATAATAATTTTTAACTCTGATAGCAAGAATGTAATTATAATTTCACCAAAACTTCACTTTAATTTTTATATTTTTATATTGACGAAGTCGGAACGGAATAAAGAAATGAAAGGATGTGAAAAGTTATTTTATTTTTTTTAAAGTATGTATTTTTAAACAATTCTATAATTTTGATATAAACATTTTTTTATCGTAATAAATTCAAATTCGTTTATTTGAGGATTTGTTTTGTTTTTATTACCCATATATCCGGATTTTCGATTATCCAGTTTGCCTTTGTTCCCGTTTAGTCCGGATAAACGAGGTTCTACTGTAATAAATTATTTTTTGTTGATGTGTGAGTGTACGACGTATTTTATTACATCTTCGGCAATATCTCTATAATGCGTTGCTGTTTCGTTATTGTTGCTTTGATAATGGTTCAAGCTAGAATATATTTTTCGTTGGTAAACCCTATAAATAAAATTGTAAAAAAGAAGGAAAAAAACCACTTTTTTCATGCACGATTACAATACTTGACCATACCCTGTATGGTAAAGTAAAAATATATTTTTTATTTATGCACACCGTGTCTACCCAGAAAAAAGAAAAAAAATCGTTTAATCCAAATAATTTTGGTCGGGATTACGATTAGCGCCCTCTGAGCAGTTTTGCCCCTCCCTCACTAAAAGTCTGGCTACGCCACTGGGTCGCGACTCATAGCTTAAGGGCCAGTTGTATGTCGGTTGGTAAACTCTTTTTAAATGTTGGCAAAGGGTAAAACCTTAGAATTCACCTTGTGCACGAAGGTGAATTCTAAGGACGTCAACGTTTAAAAAGAATTTATCAACCGACATACAACTGGCCCTAAGAAGGGCCCTGTTATAGAGAAAAGCTTACATCGTACCTGACTGTTCCCGAAATTGACAATTTACTTGAGTTTTACCGAAATGAACTGACCAAAGAACTAATCAGAAATGACTATCGAGAGTTGATAGAGCTTTCTATTATAATTTTAGGCGGAGACGAAGAGAGAAAATTTAAAATTCCACCTCCACGTGCCATGCACTATGCTGGATGGCGTACAACAACAACTTACGTACAAGAACATCAGAAGATTTATTCTGATTGTAAAAAGAAAACTTTGAAAAGATAATATAAAGAACTTTTAAGGAGATAGTTGTTGGTTCAAGGGAAACATTTTTTATTATGATAATATAAAGAATAATCATAAAGAGAAACAAAGAGGTTGTCCTCAGTTTGATGTAAATAAACATACACACACATTAGGGTGCTCCTTATTTTGGATATTTTCGAATATTTACGCGGACAGTGGATCATATGGTTCTAAATAAATAAAAAAAATATCCCCCAACTTTCAAGTCTCTATCTCAATTTTAACCTAGTGCTACACAGCGATTAATTTTCCCATCTAAATAACATGGGGTTTTTGGCATTGTACGATCAATTTTTTATTCCGGTCAAAGTAATGGTTCAACAAATTTGAAACTCTGTAGACTTTATCCTTATAATAGTAGATATTCTTCAGAATTTTTACAGATTTTTATCTATATCAATTTTGGAGTTACATCTAGACAAAATACTGCAATATCTTAGTATTAGTAAGTTATAGACTCCAAAACTATAATATCTAAAAATCTGTAAAAATTCTGAGGGATAGCTACTATTATAAGCTTAAAGTCTAGAGAGTTTCAAATTTTTTGAACAATTACTTTGGCTGGAATAAAAAATTGACCGTTCAATGCCAAAAACCCCATGTTATTTAAATGGGAAAATTAATCGGTGTGTAGCACTAGGTTAAAATTGAGATAGAAACTTGAAATTTGGGGGATTTTTTTTTTTTTTTTTTTTATTTAAAACCATATAGCACCTGTCCGGCGACTTGTGGGTCAGTGGCTAGAGTGTTGGGTCGCTGACTCGGAGATCCCAGGTTCGAGACCGAGTGTCGGCAGATAGATGTTTGCAGTCGCCTCCTCTTGGAAAGTAATGGCAACCTACCAAGAGTATAATTGCCAAGTGACCTCTCCAAATTAGCCGTTTGGAACCGGCGTTAAAAAGTAGGTCCGTATATCTGTGTAAAACAACTAAACACACTCAGCACAGGTATATGTGGAGAGGCGCCGACACCCGTTTCGGGTATGGCACTCGAAGAAGAAGAAGAGCACCTGTCCGCGTAAATATTAGAAAATATCCGAAATAAGGAGCACTCTTAATATATATATATATATATAATTTATTTGTTTGAGGCAATAGATTTTGAAGGCTTGGCCTTCATCATAAGTCTTTTTTAATTATAAATATTATTTTCCATGGGTTCAGTATAGCGTGGATATTGACATTTTTTTTGCTCTTACTGAGCCGAGAAGCCAGTTAGCATTTGAATTTTTTGACCGGGTTTTTAATTTCTATAAATTTTTGGGCTTTTATGAAGTCTTCCGTTTTTTCAATATATGTTTTTTGATCTAAAATTACAACTGAATTGCCTTTGTCGCTTTTAACTATAGTCATATTATATTTTTACTTTTGCTTTTAAAGATTTTAAGGTTTCCGGTTCGTTATTAATATTGTTTTTATTTTTAATGTGTCGAATTTCCTTCTCTAAGATTTTCTCGCATATTGTTTTATTTATATTGTTTTTCTTTATTTTTAGATAGCTCTGTTTCAAAATTGACTACGATGTTCTCAATAGTGTTTTTATTTATTGGAGTTTCAATTGGCAAAATAAAAACTTTTCAATTAAAGAATAATGTTTTCTAAATATTAAATAGGTATTTCATCTGGAGATATTCGTGTTTTATTTATTGCCAAATAAACATTGAGTCCTAGAATCCTTCTATATTAGCTTTATTCGTTTTGGAAATTGCGTGTGTGCCTTAAGTTGAGTCAAGTGCACCATCTGGTGTCACTTTTTTCAGCCGGGGCACTTCAGGTGTGCCCTAGTTTGGTTGACTCTAAAACGAATGTATTTTTGACACATGGCTATATTCGAATAACGAAATTTAAAAAAAAATATTATTTTTATTCTAGTGTAATAATTAAGAGTGGTAGGTATACATATATAATAGGTTATATATTTATTTATATAATTTATTTATTTAATAATTATTTTAAATAAATAATATAGGTACCTAGTTACAAATAAATAATGGATACTTTTATGGAAAAAGAATTTTCCATTATAAAATTACTTCTCGAAAGTGATTCTGATTGTGAATCTTCATCAAGCTCAGATGATGAACTTCAAATGATCGGAAATTTTTTTATATTATTATTAAAGGAGACAATAAAAAATGTTGTCACCCGTGGGGGGGGGGGGGGGGGTAGAAACTTATTTAATAAAAAATAATTAGTATCGTAAATTCGCTAATGGCTAGAAAGGTCGAAAAGTCAAAAAAAATGTGTCTTCTAGAAAAATAAATTTTGCCCTTTAAACTGTAGTCTCTTTATAAATAAGTTAAAAATGTATTTAATTTTATTTATTTTCTTTCATTATAACCTACTTATTAAAAATGTATTAGTTGAATAAAAGATTTCACTGTCGATGGTAACAGAATTGTTTTTATTTTAGGTTAAAAATAAAATGAGAGTCTTCTGTTTTATTTTTAATAAAATAATTTTTAATTATTTATTTTTTTTAACCAAAAATATTAAAAATTTATTTTTCCAGCAGAAGAAACTAATATTCAATGTAATAATAACAAATAAACGACTTAAAAGAATAATTTATATAAATAATTTAATAAAATAATAACTTTCCTGGTCATTCATTATTCTAAATTAAATAACAATAATAAATTCAAGTTTAAAACAGAGTATATAAAAAATCGGTGTTTTGAAATTCAAAATGGTGCGAAGATTAACCAAGAGTGCCCCAAGTGACCATGCTCGATGAGCATGTGTACTTGGTGCACGCCACAAGAAGGCCCAGCAGTGCCACAACTATCCCAAAACGAATAGGGCTGGGGCACACCAAGTCGGTTGGTATTCCTAAACGAATATGGGTTAGTGACTTGAGGCTGACATAAGGGCGCCCAAGGCATCCAAAACGAATAAAGCTATTGACTCAGTACAAATTTTCATTCTATCTTTGGCATCAAGTCGGCACAAGTTATCCGTATCCAATCGAAATAATATTTATTATTGGAATTTTTGAGGTCAAACAGAAAAAAAGAGGGTATGGGTATCTGATTTTCTAAAAAAAACCTCCCTTATGTCATGGGACACCCTAATGTATACCTATATCTATATCTATATATATATCTATATAGATATAGATATATATAGATATAGATATACATATATTTATATGAAAAAATACAAATCTTTTATAAAAAACAACCCAAAACACGTTTATTCAAAAGTCAAACGTTTCGGGAGAATTTCTCCCTTTTTCAATGGACAAATTTTTTTCAAAAAAAGAAAAAAGTTGCTTTTTCTAGAATTTAGAAAGCAACACTAAGATATTAAATATTTTTATAAATAGACAATTGTACAGATTGTCTTGGTGACCAGATTACCTTTAAATAAAAATATAAATATTTATGAAAATTTATTTTTCTCTAAAATTTTTTATAAACATTCGAAAAACAATTCATATCTGACCTTTTATTAATCGAATTTTTGTTATTTAAAATTTCGATCATTTCCAAAATTAATATTTTTTCCAAGTTATATTCTTTATCTAAAATTTTGGGATTATGACCCCTTCTAATCCCAAAATTTTAGATAAAGAATATAACTTGGAAAAAAGATTAATTTTGGAAATGATCGAAATTTTAAATAACAAAAATTCGATTAATAAAAGGTCAGATATGGATTGTTTTTCGAATGTTTATAAAAAATTTTTAGAGAAAAATAAATTTTCATAAATATTTATATTTTTATTTAAAGGTAATCTGGTCACCAAGACAATCTGTACAATTGTCTATTTATAAAAATATTTAATATCTTAGTGTTGCTTTCTAAATTCTAGAGAAAGCAACTTTTTTTTCTTTTTTTGAAAAAATTTGTCATTGAAAAAGGGAGAAATTCTCCCGAAACGTTTGACTTTTGAATAAACGTGTTTTGGATTGTTTTTTATAAAAGATTTGTATTTTTTCATTTATATAAACAATCAATAATTTTTTTTTCTTTTATATATTTATATTTATTTATTTGTTTGAAACTATAATTTCGTATAAGTCGGACCTTCATCATCAGTCTTTTTAATAAGAAACATTTTATTTGTTTTAGGTTAAAAATAAAATAAAATGAGAGAGTCTTCTGTTTTTAAATAAAATAATTTTTAATTATTTCTAGAGACTATAGTTTCGAAGGCATTTTATTTGTTATTTGTCATCCGATTGCTGGATATAGAAAACTTTGTTTTGTTTTATAACAAGCCAGCTGTCATATAACAAACGATAATATGCATCAAGCAGAGGACAACCTCCTTGATTTCTCTTTATGAATCAACAACTCTGCTACTCTCGGCAAAACAAAATCATTTCAATACAAAAATGACGCCTTAAAAATGCGCGAATTTAATTGGACTCATTTCAAAACCTTGCACATGGAGGCGTTTCTTAAGAACTAGTCTATAATTGATCTCTCGTGGTGGTTTTCTGTTTGATTTCTAAGTCGAAATTGGATTATCTTTGACAACATGATGTGTCATTCTCGTCCCAATGGGATGATCATCAAGATTGATTCATCTTATAACAATATTTTGTAATGATATTTGTTTGGAACGTAATTTTAAATAGTAGGGTTAATTAAAAATATTCAACTGTTCGTTGCATAATTAGAATTGTCAATTTTTTAATAAATTCTTTGTACTAGAAAATAAAAATTACTCGGCCCGATAAAAAGAGAGTCATTGTTTTTTTCGGGTGCCGAAATTGGGGGGGGGGGGAGTTCAAAAAATAGAATTATCAATCTAAAAGTCCTAGACCCTTTGATATATTTGGACAAAATTTCGCTTATGCATCCTATATGTCTGACTGTCTGAAATTGATAGTGCCCAAAAATGGGGTGGGGGTTTAAAAAAATTTAAAATAATAAAATTTCCAGATAAAAATCGAAGAACGTTGATATTTATAATAGAAGAGTCTCATATTTAAAAAATATGATTAAGGGCTAATGGGCCCAAAATGGTCGGGACTCAATTATAAAATTAAATAACTTATAAAATCTTAAAAAACCAAGTTAGCTGAAATTTTCTTTGAAAGGACCATATAATAATAAATTATATTAAAAAAAAAAACTAAAAAACACGCTTCTAAAAAGTACAAAATAATGTAATAAACATAAAGTCAAAAAGTGCGGGGCGCAGAAGAATGTACTTTTAATTAATTACGACAAAGTTCCCCACGCTTTTCGACTTTAATTTATTCATTATTTTGTTCTTTTAGAAGCGGTGTGCCTTTTAGTTTTTTAAATATAATTTATTTTTTTACTTTTTAGTCTTAATTATTTTTATAGAGAAAAGTTTGCGGAATTTAACAGAACAAAAGTTACATTGATACATTCAGAGATAAATAAATACATACATACATACACTGCAGGTTGAAGCTAATATATAAAACGTGTGTAAAAAAAGAGCTATTATTTCTTTAGGGGACCAACATGGGGGGAGGGTTCAAAGATAAAGTAAAATAATTAAGCAATAGTTGGAGCCTTCTCCACTAATTTATAAATAGTTGGAGGTATTTGTTACAACATTGTAGTAAAAACAACCCTAAACTCTACAATCCACATTGAAAATACAAACATTTTGGAATCAAAATGAACTTTCTACAAATTTCCTTCTTGAATTTTAGTGAGAATTATTCTCCAGACAGACACACAGGTAGACAGAAAACAATTTATGGTGAAAATTATTTTTCTTCACGTTTCAGACATTTTTGACCAACATGAAAAAATATTTTTTTTTTTTACTTTATCCATAGCAAAGAAATTTTATAAGTAACCATAGCAACTGCTTTGTTGTAGTATTTGTAATCTTTTGCACCCCACCCGCACCCCACATTTCAGTCACTGAAACCCTCCCACTAATTTTTAATATTAATGAATAAATTAAATGTATTTCAAGTTAATTAAATTAAAAAGTAAAATTTTAATAGCTTATTATATTTTAATTTATTAATAACAGAGCACTAACCGAAAAGTGTACCGAGTTTTGAAGATACTTTCACTTTTTCATTCAATTTTTTAGTTAATTTGTAAAGTAATTAGAATATTATGACGTAACATAGAGTCAACAATTCTTAATAGAAGGTTAGAAGTATTTACTTACTCTATTTCAGGCTAGATGTGGTGGAAAACATCGAATATTCTTCTATAATGCTCAAGAAAGAATCCAGCTTGCCGTTAGGAAGGCTCGTTTTATACTGAAATATATTTTGATAAACTGCTCGATTTTTTTTGCCTTTATCGAATTCCGGGAAAATGATAATTCCAATATTCGTTTTTGCAAAAAAATATAATAAATAAAGTGAAAATAAAAATCATGAGAGAATAAGACGCGTACCATATCATCCCAAATTATCCAGCTAACACTACATGGTGTCTAAAAAGTGTCTTGTAGGGTGGGTAAAAATTTTTAACTAATTTTTGAGAATTTTTTTCAGAATGAATGTAATTAACCCTTGGGCACAGGCACGTTATAAATTTACATGAAGCTACAATTTTTATTTGTGACAAGGCTTGGTTCGATCACATGTACCGCATTTTGTGTATAATTCCCAATTAACTGAAGATGGCCAAATATATTCAGGCCGAAACGTTTTATTCAGGATGTTTTGAACCCAGCGCATCCAACTTTAGCTGATACCTCCTCCTTCATCTAATACAATTTCATCACAGCCACGAACCCTAACAAAATTTGTAGAAAGTTCATTTTGGTAACAAAATTTTTGTATTTTCAATGTGGATTGTAGAGTTTAGGGTTGTTTTTACTACAATGTTGTAACAACTACCTCCAACTATTTATAAATTAGTGGAGAAGGCTCCGACTACTCTAAATTATTTTACTTTATACGACTTTAAATTATTTTTGAAGCCTCCCCCTTATTGATCAACTAGAGAAACAATAACTCTTTTTTACGCGTTTTATATTAGTTTAACCTGTATGTATTTATGTATTTATCTCTGAATGTATCGATGTGACTTTCATTCTGTTAAATTCCGCAAACTTTTTTCTATAAAAATAATTGAGACTAAAAAGTAAAAAAATAAATTATATTTTAAAAAAACTAAAAAACACGCTTCTAAAAAGTACAAAATAATGTAATAAATATAAAGTCAAAAATCGTGGGTCACTTTGTCGAATTTAATTAAAAGTACATGCTTCTGTGCCCCACACTTTTTGACTTTATGTTTATTACATTATTTTGTACTTTTTAGAAGCGGTTTTTTTTAAATATAATTTATTGTTATAAGACCCTTTCAAAGTAAATTTCAGCTAACTTGTTTTTTTTTTAGATTTTAAAGTAATTTAATTTTTATAAGAGACTCTCGACCATTTTGGGTTCATTAGCCCTTAATCATATTTTCTTTTAAACAGATATATTATAAATATCAACATTCTTCGATTTTCATTTGAAAATTTTATTATTTAAATTTTTTTGAACCCCCACCCCATCTTTTGGGCACTATAAATTTCAGACAGTCAGACCATTTCATAAGGTCGTATAGGATGCATAAGCGAAACTTTGTCCAAATCGATCTAAGGGTCTAGGACTTTTAGATTGATAATTCTATTTTTTGAACTCCTCCCCCCAATTCTGGCCCTCGAAAAAAACAATGACTCTCTTTTTTATTATAACCTTCTTTTAAAGTACATTACATTTTTCTTGAGTTTTTTTTAGTTTAAAATTTTTATAATTTTAATATATTAATAATCCCCGGTCCCCGGCACCCTTATTTTTGGTTTTCAACCAAAATCTAATCAGCTCTTAATCTCAATAAAAAGAATCTACAAGTGAAATTTCGTCTTGATATTCACCGTAGTTTTTGAGCTAGAGTGTACAGAAAATTTGGTAACGATTATAACATATTGACATTTTGAAAAAATAAAAATATATCTTCTAAAATATAATAATTTTTATCATAAAGAGAATCAAAGAGGTTATCCTCTGTTTAATGCAAATAAACATACACACACATATATACGAGTACATCAAATATAAATATATATATAGAAGGAGACCATAAAAGAGTGTGTCTTCTGCTGGAATTATAAATTTTATTTATAACGAGACTATAGTTTCGAGAGCGTTGCCCTCTTCATCAGTCTATTACAATGGATTCACAGGAATTAATGTATCAATGTATTCATAAATTAATTCCAGTGAATCCATTGTAATAGACTGATGAAGAGGTCAAAGCTCTCGAAACTATAGTCTTGTTATAAATAAAATGTATAATTTCAGCAGAAGACACACTCTTTTATTGTCTCCTTCAATATATAAAAATTCTGCTACCCTCGGCAAAAAATTTTCAATTTAATATATATAATTTATTTGTTTGAGACTATAGTTTCGAAGGTTTGACCTTTATCATCATTCTTTTTAATTAGAAATATTTTATCGGTTACTTCTCATGGGGATGGGGACCCGAGGTTAGAGAAAATTCGTTTCGTTGTCTATGCAAGCTAGCCACACAAACAAGGGTGGACAACCCTTTGATTCTCTTTATAATCCAACAACTCTGCTACCCTGGGCAAAACAAAATCTTTTCAATTATAATTTTTTCGGATATTCACTCTTGGGGTTTTTTGTAGAGAAAAACACCATGTTTTGCTCATTAATTAATTTTTTTATTTTTTGAATGGCATAATATTAATCGAATTCATATAAAGTTCTGCCCTAAGAAAAATAATCACTTGATGCGAATCGCAGATTTATCGATTGGGTCATTTATTTAATGCGTAAGAAACATTTGGATTAAAAATGAAGATGCAAAGAGGCTATTGGGAAATTAATCTCTAGATTTAACATTTTCACCACAAGTGAAAAGACAACATGACTCGACTTGAACGTCAGAAATTCTTAAATATTTAAAATAACCTCGACTATAAAGGTAGAGAAAAATAGTGAAGTGTTGGACTCACCCCCAGAAAAACAATGATTACTTCACACTCCGGGACTAAACATATACCTATCTACAAATATACATGCTGGCTCAAGACAATTGGGAAGCGGTCTATTCCGAACTGTGTCAATTATAGATGAATTTTTAAGAGGTCAACTTTAACTGGTCAACTCACGAAAACAAAAACAACCTGGGAAGAAATGAGCTGTTCTAAAGAAAATATTGGTACCTACACGATTCATCAAGGGCCTACGTAGAAAATTTAAAAGAAGGGGGGGTAATGTTTAGAAGCAAATATAATTACATCAAATAATTTTTATTTTTTTTATTTTTTTTATTTATTTATTCTCACCGGCAACAAAGCCCATTTAGATAGCACATCAGTAAAGTGTTAGTAGGGTTAGTGAGGGAGCCGAGTTTTAGCCGGTCGAAATTTTAAATGCTTGTCAGGCCCCAACCCAGGCCCCCGCTTGAACATTGTCACGGGGGCCAGCGCCTTAGCCAGCTCGGCCAACCCGACTCCCGAAATTTTTATTTAATAATTTAATTGTTGCGTTTTTATTAATATTAAATATATTATTATTATTATTATTTTGGGGGTTTAAAGGCACATCGACTGATATTAAATATATTTTTTTTTAATATATACTATCTCGTTCTAAATTTCTAGAACATTTAATAGTAACAATTATTAACTTCCCTAAATTACGTGAGGCGTTTAGGGAGAGAGGGTGGGTCGAGCCGAATTTCACCCAATCTCACGTGGTGGAGAGGGGGGGGGGGGTCTCTCTGAAAATATCACGAATTTTTTTTCGCAAGAATCAATGTAAAATTCCGAGAAAACAGGGTTAAATTAAGTAATGAAAATAATAAAAATAATAGTCTTAACTAGTCTTAAATAAAAATAATTAAGCAAATTATGTTTTTTATAAATAAATCCAACTCACTCAAGCACAGATTAACGTATTTACACTAAAAATACGCATTTTGAAATTTTTCACGTGAGATTAGGGGGGGAGGGGGTTGAAAATTCGCCAAAATCGCCTCACGTAATTTAGGAACGCCCCCTAATTGAAAAATCTTCTTGAAATATAATGAAAGCATTAAAAAAAAGTTATAAAAATAGCTCGGTTAAAACGTACAAAATGAATGCTAAATTGTAATTATTCTACACAAACGATCGATGCTATTTTTTTCATGTTGTAAAAATACACTTTGGGTGGTCTGGTTCCACGTCCCACCACTCAAATGGTCTGGGGTGAATATATTATGTTTATAATTGACTATAAATTATAATTTTTATAATTTCATCGTGGGTCAAAAATATTTTTTAACGCATATGTATTTTTTACCGCACTCACACCATGCGCAGTACCTGGTCCACCTGCTACAGCCAGCCAGACTGGCCATTCCTTGTACAACTATCATAGACGGTACTATTACGCATTATTTCTAGTTGGGTCAAATCCGTAGTTAAAATGTGTCACCAGCTCTTGGACTAATACAAAATTTGGTTCAGTTTGGTCGAAAGGCCTAGAATTTTTATTTTTAACCTCTCCTCCCCACTTCGGGTGGTTAGTTTTTGCTGAGGGGTGAACCGCGATCTAAAATTGTGTACACCTACTTCCACTTCTACTTTCATTTCCAAGTAGAAGACAATAAATGACAATAGATTATCTAATGAATTCCAAAGTAATCCCAAAAACGGTGTACACTTAATTTCAATAGCGGTTCATCCCTCGGTTTTTGCATTTCTAGTCTTCTGGAGGCCCACAGATTAGGCATACAAAATTTGATTGGGTTTAGTTCAAAGCAGGGGCGCCGACTCCGGGGGTGCTCCCGTGTTCGGGTTTGGACACCTTTCATAGTATCACAGAAGTTTTAAAGTTACCATATCTCAAATTGATGAACGTTTTGATACAGTTTATAATACTTGGTTGGGATTGATCAACAAAATTTAATGTCAAATGCCGAAACTTCCAAAAATTCCTTGAAAAATGATGACGTCGCTCAACATTTTGCTTTTTTTAGCCCCCGTGATTATTACTGGAAAATTTATTTCGAGATTTTAGATATTGTGATCAACTGTTTAGATTATTGATTTTCTAAAGCATTTATGAGTCATTCAATTAAATAGAAACTTTTTTGTTCAGGTAGAGAGTGTAGGTTCGAGGTGACTAGAAACATTTCTTCTTTTCAAAATTAGAGATAGTAGTTATGTAGTAGAATTTTATAAGGATGACTTTGACCCTGAAATATAAATTTTACACAGAAATATGATGTTAGATCTATGTGAATTTAAAAATGTTATCATTGAAAGTACTAAAGACCTAGTCGGCTTCTTGTCCTCTAATAAACACACCTGCGAATTGATTCCAGGGTGGGTAATTTGATTAAAATCTCTTTAAATATGCCCCTTTCTACCTCTACAGCATAACTTTCTTTCTCCTCTCTGAGAAGATTAAAAACTTACCTGCCCAACACCATGACTCAAGAAAATTAAATGACAACGCAAGAAGCGAAAGAATTGAACCTCGAAACTGTGGGGAACATTTTCAGCAAACGATCGACTCTTCATAAGAACACTTTCTTTATAAGCGAGTATTAGAAATTCACCAAAGTCTAATTTTTGAATTAGTCTCCTGTCTCTGTTTTTAACCGACTTCAAAAAAAGGAGGAGGTTCTCTATTCGCCTTAATTTTTTTTTTGTGCCTATGTTACCTCATATGTCCGCCAATTGTTAACCGATTTTGAAAAAAAAATTTGCATTGGGTCCAGTCTACGTTCCGATTGGTCCCATTTTTTTGGTAGGTATTAGACCTTTTTTGTTAGGTTTGTTCAGGACTAACTTCTTTGTTTATGAACCGATTTCGATGATTCTTTTTTTATTGGAAAGGGGGTATCTTAGGGATGGTACAATATTAATTCGGTTAAGTTCTGATGATTGGATCACTATTAATAACATCACTAAAAAAATAAAAATAAAAAATTTTAAGAAAAAAATAAAACCGACTTCAAAAAAATTAAATGCAACAAATAAAATACACTAAAAGGTAGAAAATAATTATTATCTTATTTAGTTACAACTAAACGACGAAATATTAACATGAAATTACTTTTTTAATTCGGTGCCAAACATATACCTTTTATGAATCGCACTCGACGGATCTTACTTAGTACGTTTGGTGGGTACGCTCGCTTATAGGTATAGTTTGTTTGGCACCGACTTCAAAAAGTAATTTCATGTTAATATTTCGTCGTTTAGTTGTAACTAAATAAGATAATAATTATTTTATACCTTTTAGTGTATTTTATTTGTTGCATTTAATTTTTTTGAAGTCGGTTTTATTTTTTCTTAAAATTTTTTATAAAAACAAAATAGAGACTATACAATTTTTATTTGTTTTCCTCTTTCCTGTTGATTCATATATGTATATGTAAAATTTTATACTGTTTTCATCATTGGCTTACATTCACTATTTCTGCGATTTAAAGATTTAAAAAAGAAAACAACTGTTTAACTTTTGTGCTCATTCATCATTGAGGAAAAAGTATATAATAATTAATTAAATATATCTATTCTCAGAATTAATCAAAAAATTAATAATTAATTAGAACAGGAATACCAGGGAATTGGACAATAATTAAAAACAGAGTATTTATTAAATGGGTCAGACGTTTCGTCGATTTATTTCGACTTCCTCAGTGGCAACATCTTTAATCTTTTTCGTCGCATAGTGGAATTGTCTTTTGACAAAGAGTGATAAAGTGGGCCACTGAGGAAGTCGAAATAAATCGACGAAACGTCTGGTTCATTTAATAAAAACTCTGTTTTTATTTATTGTCCAATTCCCTGCTATTCCTGTTTTAATTAATACTTATTATGGATACGAGTGATTTACCGGTATATAATAATAATAAAAAAATAGTTTACCATCATGATGTGTTGTTCATTCAATTAAAACTGCATTTTTAGAATGGTCGATTTTGAAAATTTTCAGGGAGACTGGAATATCCAACAGACTCCTGGTTGTTGCCTGTGAGCACCCCCACTTAATTTCAAAACCCAGCGACCCTGGTTCAAAGGCATAGAATTTTAATTTTTTGACCCCTCCCCCATTTTGAGTTGTTAGTTTTTACATTTCTAGACTTATGGGGGCCAACAGATTAAAAATAAAAAAATTGGTTGAGTTTGGTTCAAAGGCCTAGAATTTTCAATTTTTGACCCTCACCCCATTTCGAGTGGCTAGTTTTTGCATTTCTTTAAACAAAAATTGTCAGGAATTTCATCCTCTACAACATTGTTTTTAAGGAATTTGCCGTAGAGTTAATAGTTTAGTTGCTATTTGATAATTTCCATTAACGCCCCCAGTAATATACCTACAGACTAAACTTTATTGTCAAAAGAGTTTTAAGAAATGGACATATAGATTTTTTTTTTTTAGTTGGCTTCGGAAACTAAGTCCATTTACCCAGTTTCTATTGAGTATCCTATTTTCTATCATTTATTAGTAGTGTTAGTTTTAGAGGGTCGATTTGTTTATGGGAGCAAGGCCTCCCGCTTGAACATCGTCTACAAACAATAACGATGCTGAAGTGGTGCCTTAACGTTCTCGGACACCCGACTCCCCGACATATTAAATCAGGGGTGTCCTACCTTTTGGCTTACACGGGCCACATTTGAAGAAAAAAATTGTCTCGGACCGCGGATAAAATATTATAATTCTTTAATTTTAATTATTTTCTTAGAAAGACGGACTGGTAAGCGAAATAAGTATGTTACAATGAAAGGCAGTGCATAAATTATTATTTAATTTTATTCAATTTCCGACTTTTCGGAGACGTTTTTCTCCCTTCTTCAGGGTCTACAAAACAAAAATGGGAATTGGCTGCAATTATAATCATTCGTTATAATCCACACATCATCATACAATACACAATACAGTTCAATATTAATACCATCATCACAATAATAAGAAATAAAACAGAGGAGAAAGACATTTAACTTACATTGAATAGTTATTGATGGGTGAGTATAACTCGGTTCCCATTTGTCTATCCTTTCAGTGAGCTGAAGTGGGGATTAACTAATCATTAACTATAACGAATGCTAACTGATTCATCAGATAACCAAGTACACGTATGGTATAATGATGGAAAATATTGTAAAATTGTTGCTATCATTGAAAAGAGAGACAAATGGGAACCGAGTTATACTCACCCATCAATAACTATTCAATGTAAGTTAAATGTCTTTCTCCTCTGTTTGATTTCTTATTATTGTGATGATGGTATTGATATTGAACTGTATTGTGTATTGTATAATGATGTGTGGATGATAAGGAATGAATATAATTGCAGCCAATTCCCATTTTTGTTTTGTAGACCCTGAAGAAGGAGAGAAAAAGTTTCCGAAACGTCGGAAATTGAATAAAATAAAATAATTTATGGACTGCCTTTCATTTTACTTATTATAATTCTATTGATATTTGTTATTCAAAAAAGATAATTAATAATGTAGAAATAAGAACTTTATTATTTTTTTAGCTCATAGTGAGCTTCTAATTTTATTTTTCGTAAATTTTATACTTGAAAATAGCTTCTCGTATATGTAAATACATACCTACATACTTACAAAAAGTGATATTATGTATTAGTATTTGTTTATATTTTTTCCTGGCTAGTATTAATATAAAATTCTAATAAAGAGACAATATTCATTTTTCTTTCAAATCGGTATCTAATTGTTGTTTAGAAGATTCAATCAGAATGTTTGCAAGTAGAAAATTTATTTCTAATGAAAACAGAGTCGAAAATAGACCAAAATGATGATTATTTTTTCGGAAATCTTGAAATGATTCAGTGAGTGAATGAGGACAATTCTACGGTAACTGTGTCACCGCGATCTGACGATGGATTCTTATAGTACTCACCAAAATAAGACGAAAATGAAGAGTACCATTTTTCGAGATTTTGCTTAGTTTTCAAGATATCGAGTTTAAAAAATACTGTTTTTTGTATTTATTTTCTTTTATTTTTCAATTGTTTTTTATAGAAACCACGGAAACCGTAGAATCACGGGCGTTCCGTGTGGCGCCACTATCTGACGACGGATTCTTTTAGAAAATGAATATTAATTAAAAAATAATTAGTAAATGCTTTCAAAGTTTGTTCGGGTACCCATTTTTTATCTAAATGAACCATGTTGATTAGAACCGAACCTATGAAAAGTTCTAAAAGTGAAAATTCCCAACGCCCACTGGCGCTCACTTTGAGACAATTTGAGACATCACAGTCCATTAACTCAATTTCAGTTCAAAATTTTATTTTTACTTTCCGACTTATTTTGTCTAGTTTAAAAAAATCCATCGTCAGATAGCGGCGCCACATGAAACCCATGATACTACGGTTTCCATGGTTTCTATAAAAAAACAATTGAAAAATTAAAGAAAGTAAATACAAAAAACAGTATTTTTTTAAACTCGATATCTCGAAAACAGCGAAATCTCAAAAAATGATATTCTTCATTTTCGTCTTATTTTGATTAGTACTATAAGAATCAATTGTCAGATCGCGGCGCCACAGTTACCGTAGAATCTCTTGAATGAGTGTTAACAATAGAACTGCGCGAAGCCGTCAATTTGACGGTTTTCATATTTCATTTCTCTTTCTTTTCGTTACTATATAAGTTAGAACTTTGAAACTCGCTGACTTTTAATCATTTTTGAATAGTTTTCTAATAAAAAAAAATAGCACCCTATGAATTTTTATTTAGGAGAAAATTATGGATTTACCAAGAACCCCCAAAAGCCGACAATTTCACGGTAACACTTTTTTACCACAATTTTTTATATTTTAAATTAATTTTTCGAGCCCCTAGTCTTGCCATTTCATTTTGTGTTCCGCCCTTAGAATTATCAACAACACATTTCTCTCTCAATTTCTCGTGAGTTTTTCGTATATTTGTTTTTTATTTCAATATTATTTATAATAATATAATATTTATAATAATAACATATAGTATAGAACTACTAGTTTTGTTAATGATAATACTCCATAAATATAGCATGTTAATTTTTCATTTTATATCATAATGATTATTAAAATGTAATATATTAATATGTATTTTTGATATATAAATTGATAATAGAATTATATTTATTATTAGAAAAAATAAAAAAATATTAAATAAAAGGAAACAGAATGATTTTATTTAGTTTGAGTGTTGAAAAATGAATGTCGTCAAATTGACGGCATCCGGGCGTTCTAGGGATCTAAAAGTCGAGCGTTCTAGTGTTAAAAATGGGACTTTTCAGACCTTAATAACTCAAGAATTATAATATGTTTATTCATGAAATTTGGAATTCTAGGTAGTCAAGGAGGCCTTATTAGTCAAAAATTTCAAGTGTGTAGGTTTAATAGTTTTTGAGTTCTAGAGGGTCGAAAGTAGCTCGAAATGTTTCATCTAAATATACCCATGGCCTCTGCGTGGCCTGTTCTTTTCCGAACTTGGCTGACACACTGCCGCGTGTCTAGATCTTTAAGTTCCCTATCGCTGGCATTCAACGTCATAAGCTTCTTATTAGTTCAGGAGAAAGGGGCTTGAAGATTCACACCGCATTTCTACTTTCTAGGGCAAGTGAATTCTAAAGACAAGAGCTTAGAAACAATATCTAAAAGAAAATTCATTTTTCTTCATTTATTTTTCCTATTTCCATTTAAGTTATTCTTAAATAAGAAATTATGACTTCAAATGAAGGAAATCGCTTGGCTTTATCATTTAAATGCAAGATGGCCCAAATAGAGATAAAAAAAAAGAAAAAAAGGAAATGCATACTAACCTGATACGGAATGCAACAAGTTAATGCTATGGAAGAATCTTTAAAGTGAAATCATGAATTTTTAATTTTTGGATAATTACGACTTGGCACAGATCGAACGATTTTAAAGGTTTTTTTTGCACTTTTCTTAAGGTAGTTGTTTCACCATATGGGTTTTCTTAGGATTTTTTTGAAATTTAGAGAGATTATTATTTAAATACTTCTGCATCGATTGGTGGCAAAACGAAATTTATGAACAATATAGTTCCGGAGATATTAAATTCCAAAGAGAGAGTTTTTCAGGCTCTTATACATTGCACTATACGGGATATCGGAAAGTTTACATACATATTGTAATTTTAATTATGAAACTCTTCTTACCATTGTTATAAAACTAAACCAACATTAAACAATAACTAATACATTTTTTAAGAAAATTTTAATTCATAGTTACAACACAGTTTCTGAGATAATAATGAAAACTGTATAATGAAAAATTTACACAAAAAACAATCTGGCAACAACGCATTTATTTAACCTAAAATGTGGGTTAACTTTAGTAATTTTTTTGACGTTTTTTCGCTACAGCCATTGTCGCAACAGCTTTCAATCGCTTATTAAGAACTTTTTGTTTTATAAATCTCCCTTTATAATGTACTTTATCTGAAATTTCTATGATAAAATATATACAAGCTCTGACAGTGTTGCCAGATTTGTCAAACAAGCACGGAATTGGCTAGAAGTGGTACATAAACAGCAAAAAGTTTTGAGCTTATGAATTATGAATCCTTATTGTCTGTTCTATATACTCTAGAATTAACTTTTTGCTAGTATTGTCGTGAAACTACTACCTTAATTTAATTTGGGCTAAATTTTAAGCCGACCAAAGAACATGTATAGTTCTTGATAAGAACAGCCATTTTCATAAAATTATTATAGACTTTTAAAGCTCACATATTAAATCTATTTTTATTTGTTGGAAACTTTTGTTTCAGAATTTCTCAAAAATGCACCCAGACATTTTTTATTTTAAATAGGAGTACTTTATAAGTATCATGATATATGTAAGGAGTAGTTTATAAGTATATCATTAAATGTTTTTCACTAAGTACAAATTTTATTCTGACTGGAAATAAGGAAGGGAGTCAAAAAGGTGTGTCGCAAAAGGAACTAACAACTTTTTTGAAAATCGGTCTGCCTATCAAGAATTACATGTTCTTCGTTGTCTATCAATTTAGGAGATGATTCATTTAGTTATTAAAGATAAAAGTAAATAAATATTATATGTAATATTCATTTACTATGAGTTAAGATTCTCGGTCACTAGTTTCACATTAAAATTAAAAAAAATAAAAGATGTAAATTTTTTCAATATATATATTTCGAGCTGTAAGCTCATCTTCAGAAAAGTACAGAATTATAACTCCTAACTAATGTTATAATTCTGTACTTTCCTGAAGATGATCTACAGCTCGAAATATATATATGTGACCTTCTCCGAGAAAAGGGACTAGTGTGTCAAAAAACGGGTTTGGACTTAAGAGTGGATTCTGGTACCTAAAAGGGTGTAGAATAAGATGAAATGAGTTAGATTTCTGATAAAAATTTATTTACCCCATAAAAACGTACAAAACGAAACAACTATTGAGATATTGATAACACTCGCTATACAGTTGGCACAAGACTGAAGCGTCACTTTATTCTTTTCCTTTCTTATAGTTATTTTTACAAAAAATACGTCACCACATAGGCATGACGTCACCAAAGTCGGCACCCAATCATAACTAACCATACCAAATCTCATCTCCCAACTGAAGGTGTGTTCAAAGTGATAATGCGTTATGAAACTTTAAATGCGTTTTTCTCAAAACTTCATTTTCACACACTAGGTCGCTTTTCTCGGAGAAGGTCACATATATTGAAAAAATTTACATCTTTTATTTTTTTAATTTTAATGTGAAAACTAGTGACCGAGAATCCTTAACTCATAGTAAATGAAAATTGCATATAATATTTATTTACTTTTATCTTTATTAAAGATGTTTCACCTTGCACCAACACCACAATCTCTACTAATTATCATTTAGTTATGTTGACAAACGTGTAAAACCCCTCCATCTCATCACTAAGTTGTAATAGAGCAATGAAATTTTAAATTTGAGTTCGATACTATCTAGAAGGAATACAGAACAATGTTTGAATTCATATTTCGATACACCGGGCGTTTTTGGTTTCCGGTAGAATATTTTGAAAGGGGAAAATTGTTAGGATGATTTTAAAGAAAGGGAGGTTATAAGTGAATGTGGCTGACACACCATAATTAGGGTTGTGCTATCCCAAGTTATTCTTGTATAAAAATTGTTAAACAAATATTTTAAAATATCATCTTCTTTCAAAAATCAGTCCCAGGAGCACCGAGCGATGCTCGGTAACTTTTTGCTTCAGTTAAAAGTATATACTAATAAAAGATCGATTTTTATTTCGATTCCGAATTTAATAAAAAAATATTTCATTATTCGTGTCCATGATTAATATTTAAAGGAATCGTAGGGAGTTGGACAAGACTTTAAATTAAATTAAATACAAGTTTTGATTAAATATGCCATACGTTTCGTTGCTGTTTTGCAACTTCTTCAGTGGCTCATTTATTAAACTTATTGTCTGGTCTTAGTAAAAAATCCAGACAAATAAGTTTAATAAATGATCCACTGAAGAGTTGCAAATACAGCAACGAAACGTATGGCATATTTAATCAAAACTTGTATTTAATTTAATTTAAAGTCTTGTCCAACTCCCTACGATTCCTTTAAATAAAAAAAAATGCATGCCCGACAAAAGTGAAACTTGTTTCTATTGATATATGTACTTTCTAAGGGGTGGAGGTCTATAAATTATATCGAATTTCGTAGCTCTTAGATTTATGGTTGGGAAACGCAGGGGGTATACATTCTTACGTACGTAAACATCAACTTCCGGTTCTTCTATTTTAGTCAAAATCTTGTGGTACTTTTTGTAGCCTCTAGATATCTTAAGTTTCAAATTTCAAGACTCTGCGACTTAGCGAAGACGAGATATTAACGATTAAAATATTTATTTTTCGACATGTCTAATTTATACACCTTCTTTTATTTCAATCGGATTAAAATGTATACACGACTAATAACTGATCAGACTTGATAAGTACACCAATTTTTAGTGAAATCGTTAGAGCCGTTTTCGAGAAACCGATTCTATATTATATACAAGAATTGCTCATTTAATAATATAAGATAAGATTACTCTATTTATTCATAACAATTATGTCAGATTCAAATCATATAATGACCTCCTTAAAATGAAACACTTTAATAACATTTTAAGTCAATTTCAATTTAATAAAAAAAATATGGAAAGAAATAAGAACAAGACCTAATTTTTCAAAGAACAAAATTGAAAGTATAGAGAAAGTGTGCTATATATCTCTAGCGCACAAACAATGTTGATTTCCATTAGAAACCTGAATTAATGTACTTACTACTTGACAAAATAACATCTTTTCAAACTTTTCTTGCAAGGAAGTCATCATCCATTGCCCATTGGTATTAACATTTCATTTTTATAGAATAAATGATAATTAATTGTTCTCTACAGTAGCGGATCATAGGTTAAGCGGAATGAGCGGCTGCGGGGGCCCCGTGCTTGTAAGGGGCCCCAAAAAAGGCCGATTGTGTTAAAGTGTTTTCTTAAACATTGTTTTATAACACTTGTATTCAATTTTGTTAATAAGTACCAAAATTTGGATATAATCGTTCATGGTTCAGAATTTTTTTTATTTTTTGTTTAATTGATTTTGAGGGCCCCGTTATTTTACTGCTTAGGGCCCCCACTTGACTTGATCCGCCACTGCTTCGCTGTAGTTACTAAACTGATCAAATATTTCTATATAAATATGTTTACAGGTATTCGGACAAGAGATTGTAAGGGTCTAGTGTCCTAAACCCAGAGGGAGAAGAGCTCTCTGTCTTAATTTCTATTCTATCTATTAACACTAGAACAAAACAGTTTTTTCAATAAGTCACTAGATGGCTTTCAAGCCCACTATTTATGTGTAATTCGTTTATAACACATTTTTTAACCGACTTCAAAAAAGGAGGAGGTTCTCAATTCGACTGAATTTTTTTGTGTCTATATTACCACATATCTTCGCCAATTGAAAACCGATTTTGATTATTTTTTTGCATTTTGTTCAGTCTAGTTTCCGACTGGTCCCGTTTTTTTTTTCATTGGTATTGGACCTTTTTTGCTATATTTGTTTAGGCAGAACTTCTTTGTTTATGAACCGATTTCGATGATTCTATTTATATTGGAAAGAGGATACCTTAGGGATGGTCCCATGTTAATTTAGTCAAGTTCTGATGATATGATCAATGATGAATTAAGGTAAATATCCAATTCTTTTAAGCAAATAATCGAAATTATAATAAATAAAATCTTTTATAAAAAAATCAATCTAAAAACGTTCATTTAAAACCCCCAAACGTTTCTAGAGAATTTCTATATTTATGAATTTCATTTTATTATCATTTTCTGATTCATTCGCCCGACGCTTTCTCTTACGAGATCCAAAATATTATCTTAAGTCACTATTAATAACATTACTAAAAAGAGAAAAATAAAAATAAAATAAAACCGACTTCAAAAAAATTAAATGCAACAAATAAAATAATAAAACTCAAAAATAAAATAAAATACACTAAAAGGTATAAAATAATAATCTAATTTAGTTACAACTAAACGACGAAATATTTACATGAAATCACTTTTTGAAGTCGGTGCTAAACAAACTATATAAGCAAGCGTACCCGCCAATCGTACTAAGTAAAATCCGTCGAGTTTGATTCAAAAAGTGATTTCATGTTAATATTTCGTCGTTTAGTTGTAGCTAAATTAGATTATTATTTTATACCTTTTAGTGTATTTTATTTTATTTTGAGTTTTATTATTTTATTTGTTGCATTTAATTTTTTTGAAGTCAGTTTTATTTTTTTTTTATAAAAATTATTTTTTCAATGATTATATTTATTTTTTAATGATTTTTATCAAGATTAATAAAAATAAATAATAAATCAATACTTTTTTACTGATTTTACTGTTTTAATACACAAAAAAACCCAGGACCTGAGATGCCCTTCTTATGAATTTATATATAAAATATTTTTTTGAAAAACCTTTAAAAAATACTTTTATTATATATTAATGAAGAATTATTAAAAACTTTGAATTTATGGGACCCCTTTTCTGAAAGTTATTGAAAAAAAAGGTTTGACCGGGTCCGACAGGCCCGGGTTATGCGTTCTAGGGTTAAATAAATATAAATAAAGAAACAACACTAATTTAATTAATTAATATTCATTATAATTCTAACGAAATTAAAAAAAATATGGAATTTTTGAGAAGAAATATAAAATGAAAATAGAAACCACCCCTTTAAATAAATTTTTATTTAATGTAAGAACTTGGCTATTAACATCTTTGCAAGTTAAATTTTTAATGCTGTTTATCAAAAACCATAATGAAATTTGCGTATATCTCTTTAATGACTTTTTCATCTATCATGAGAGTTTGAATTTCTTAGTTATTTATTTTTATTTTCTTTTGTCTAGAGTCTAGAGCAGTGGTTCCCAACCTGGGGCGATCGCCCCCAAGTGTGCGATTTGAGTTATCAGGGGGGCGATGGTTATTCAAAGGGGGAAAAATTAAAATAGTACTGTACAGTAGAAGTTGCCGGGTAAAATAAAATAATAACAAAGTTTTCAAACTTTCATTTATTTTTTCAAATTTTAACTGTCAACTTTCTTAATTTTTCCAGATTCCAATTTAAAAATGAAAACATGTACTCCTGTTTTTTAAATGTACGTCAATGATCTTGGTTAATTATTTCACTTCTTTGTTCTTAAAAAAATCTGTAAAATGTACATTTTAATTTTTTTTCTATTTTATTTAAGAGTGACCAGATAAAACTGATTTGGTTGTTTTTATATACGGTAATAAAATTGTTTAAAATAATAAAACTGCTTTATTATTTACACTTTACTTCAAATTAAAATTAGGCATACAATGAAAATGAAAAGGGGGCGATAGGTGTTAGTCAACCTCCAGAAAGGGATGATGGGCCACAAAAGGTTGGGAACCACTGATCTAGAGTCTAGAGAATACCATCACTTAAAATAGGGACATAATATATAGAAAAGAAAAGAATTTTATTGATTGTTTTGTAATTAAAATAAATAAATACAAATCTTTTAAAAAACAATCTTCAAAACGATTAATAAAGCAGATGATTCGGGAGAATTTCTCCCTTTATCAATGCAATTTTTCAAGTGAAAATTACATATAGGTACAAGCTATCTATCATGTTTCACCTAAAACCTACACCCCTTTCCCCGAGGGGTGAACCACGACCTAATATGCTGTACACCTACTTCCACTTGTACTTCCAAATATTTCCAAATACTTCCAAATATTTCCAAGTAATTCCAAATATTTCCAAGTAATTCCAAATATTTCCAAGTACTTCCAAATATTTCCAACACTTCCAAATATTTCCAAGTACTACCAAATATTCCCAAGTACTTCCAAATATTTCCAAACATTTCCACGTACTTCCAAATATTTTCAAGTAGGTACTTTCAAATATTTCCAAGTACTTCCAAAATACTTCCAAAGAGGTGTACACCTACTTCCAATCGCGGATCACCCCTCGACTTTCCCTAAGTAAAAAAGAAAGAAAATTAAATTATTTTTAAATTGAAAGGTTTTTATAGTCACAAACTAATAAAAGACAATAATTTTATTTAAATATTGTCTTTTATTAGTTTTAGTTAATTAATAAAATAAATAATAATAATTAAATAAAATTAGTTTGTGACTATAAAAAACTTTCAATTTAAAATTAAGTCACTTAAGTTCTGGAACTTTATAACAAAGAATATTAAAACACAATAAAAATAAAATGATTGAATGAAAAATAAATATATAGTTGTTAGTTGTTGTTTTTTTTTATATATATATCTTGACACTTGTATAAGCTTTGATTCCATCATCTCAGGCGTGCACTCTGTAAGGGGTACTCCTGGTTGCCTAGCCTACAGGCTCTCCTGTGATTAGCCTTCGAGCATAGATGTCTGTTTTATTAATGAATTAATTTTAATATATCATTTGGCTCTTTAGGAGAATTTGGGGATTTTTTTTTAATGATATTGACGTGAGAAGGAGATACACCAGAAGGTGCATCCCCTAAAGGCCTGTATGGGATGGCCCCTCCATCGTGAAAAGAACAGAGTAGAAGGAAAGAAGCCGGGATCACAAACCAAATCTCAGAAAGTTAGATACAATCCAATTTACTAAGTTTTTTAAGGGCTTCGAGCAGTGGTAAATTCTCCACGCGATAAATTAGGTTAAATTTATCTACCACTTAATTTTATTTTCAGACCCTATACTTACAGAAAAAATGTCTGGGTATAGCCGGGAATCGAACCCGAGACCTCCGGGTTGCCAGCCAGACATGCTGACCATTACACCAGGGAGGCGGACAATCTTTAAAATCTTAAAAAATGATAAAAAAAATAAAACCGACTTCAAAAAAATTAAATAATAAGAACTCGAAAATCAAATAAAATGCAATAAAAGGTATAAAATAATTATCTAATTTAGTTACAACTAAACTACGAAATAATATCATGAAATCACTTTTTGAAGTCGGTGCCAAACATATACATTTTATGAATCGCACTCGGCGGATCTTACTTAGTACGTTTGGCGGATACGCTCGCTTATAGGTATAGTTTGTTTGGCACCGAGTTCAAAAAGTAATTTCATGTTAATATTTCGTCGTTTAGTTGTAACTAAATAAGATAATTATTTTATAACTTTTAGTGCATTTTATTTGATTTTTGAGTTCTTATTTTTTTACTAATACAATTGGGAGCAAAAAATCGGCCCATCTCTAAATTTTCACCTTCATAAGGAATAACTCCAAAAAAATGCTTTTATTTCAATTGTAGTGAAAAGAATGAACTCTTGGCTTGAAAAAATAAACTGCAACGGATCGTTGCTAAACCTTATCCAAATTCATTTGAAATATTAATATGTTTGTTCCTTTATTATTAATCAGATATCACTTGCAATTTGTAGTTCATGTTGACATTAATTAAAAATAATTCTCATTTAATAGTCGAGAAATAATCATTCTACATTGGATTTTTGAGTATTTAATTTTTTTTTGAAGTAGGTTTTATTTTTTTTATAAAAATTATTTTTATTTTTCTCTTTTTAGTGATATATTATTAATAGTGACTTAAGATAATATTTTGCATGCATCTCGTAAGAGAAAGTGTCGGGCGAATGAATCAGAAAATGATAATAAAATTCAATTCATAAATATAGAAATCCTCTCGAAACGTTTGCGGGTTTTAAATTAAAGTTTTAAGATTGTTTTTTTATAAAAGATTTGATTTATTATAATTTCGATTATTTGCATAAGAATTGGAGATTAACGTTATTTCGCCATTGATCATATCATCAAAACTTGACCAAATTAATATTGGACCACTCCTAAGGTACCCCTTTCCAATAAAAAAAGAATCATCGAAATCGGCCCACGTGGCAAAAAGCTCTCGCTGAACATACATTAAATAAATAAATAGTTAGGTATCCTGACTACCTTGGACCTATACTGACCCAAACGCAGAACAAATCATTAAAATCGGTTCATAAACAAAGAAGTTATGCGCGAACATACATAACAAAAAAGCTCCAGTACCAATGAAATTTATATGGTACCAATCGGAAACTATACTTAACCCAATGCAAAAAAATCATCAAAATCGGTTCACAATTGGCGAAAGAAATCAGGTAACATAGATACAAAAAAAAAACAGTCGAATTGATTTTTTGAAGTCGGTTAATAATAACAAATAATTAAATTGTATCTTGGCAAGAAAACATTGTCAACCCAAAATGTTATTTTACAGGTATAAAATTTTAAAATTTGAACCTACAGGCAAAATTTATTAATAACATTAAAACTAAAATATTCAGTAATCTAGGCAAATTTTTTATATTCTCTAGAAAAAGGAAGCCCACTTTATAGAGTTTAATTTTGAATTCTACTCTAAAAAGTTAGTTAATCTCTAATCTATCGAAATT
Organism: Forficula auricularia; assembly: GCA_024734495.1. Classification (NCBI taxonomy): domain Eukaryota; kingdom Metazoa; phylum Arthropoda; class Insecta; order Dermaptera; family Forficulidae; genus Forficula; species Forficula auricularia. Next base: position 4,167,189 of record JALMQS010000078.1, read on the forward strand.
GAAATCTTGTGGTGGCTAATCAGCTGGCCGGCGTCCCCCCCCTTCCCCTCCTAGGCAAACTCCCTAACTACATATAAAGAGTTTTAAATATAACACATTTTAGTTAATTGTTCAAAAATCAATAAGACAGTTTCATACTATTGTAAAATGGTAAAAACAGACACTTACATTAAGAAGACTTTAAAAGTGTTTGCTTCTCGCTTATCTCAGAAGCATAAGTTTCTAAATTAATAATGATAAAATCTTTAAATTTTGTTAATAGTCGAGGTAGAAAAATAAATTTTGAGAGCACTTAAGAAATCATTTCTCACTGTTAACTTTTATAGAAGCTATAATATATATATCAGTGGCGTGCGGTCCATTGATGCTGTTGGATACGGCGAATACCTAAAATTTCAAACATTTAGAGTATTTTCATAAATACAGGAGGATCTTTAAATTTTCAAATTATTATCCGTTATTTCAAATACTTCTATAAAAAACATTTTTTTATTTTGAAAAGTATATTGGTTCTCGAAATGAAATAAAATTGTTGAATTGTGATTTTTTCAAAAAGGGTACTGATAGAAGGTTTGAAGTCTCTGCCTGGTATATCTTCCAGTTCAAGCATGTCAAAGACAAGGCAGACGAGTTTTAGTCGAATAAAAATTGTTCTCGCTGAGGAACTATTAAAATAGAAATAATATAAAAAAGGAATAAATAAAGATGATTCGAGAATCTTTGGACTAATCCATTTCTAAGAACTCTCAATATATAAGATCCGAAATAAATGTGAGTATAGACAGTCATAGCTTCTATAGCAATTGAATTAGGAGAAATTTAAGATTTTTTTATAGGACAGGCTGATTCATTGTGGAAGATGGTCGATTTCCATCTCAGGGACTGTGGAGTTTAAGTCACAAGATTTAATTTCTGACTCCTACCCTCACTCGCATAAAGCAGTATTCATTTGGGGGGAAAGTCCCAAAATATATATTTTCTAATCTAATGATGAATCGATGAAATTTGCAAAAAAAGCGAAGATTTAAATAAAATTTCAAAAAATGAAGGTACTTTTTGGACATCATCCCCTGGTTTAAAAGTCACCAACCGCCACTGATAAATATATAGGTATATAAAATATTAGACTGGTTGTTAAAAATTAAATTTTTTCCGGCGTCCTCTAAAAAGCTTCCTTTTATTGAAAACAACACGTGCTGCAAGACTAAGTTCATTTTTTAGTAAAATCATAGTTTTTTTGGAAATTTCTTATCACAAATAAATATAATAAATAAAGGATGGTAACAACACTTTATAGTCAATGATTTGTACAGTACAACTAAGAGAAATTTCGCGACATATTTTTTATAGAAGCTATAGACGTATGAAAGCGTCGATAATTTAATAAATATAGATAATGATTGTACATTAATCTGCTATCTAACTTACAGATAGAGAAATTTACTTGGGAAATTAGTTCAAATTTATTGATGATGATAATGATAATAATAATGTAACATCGTTATTAATATCCAATTATCAAAAAATTATTATTGCATATTTAATGAGAAATTTCCAAAAAAAAAACATGATTTTAATTAAAAAAATGAACTTATATCGTCTAGTGCAGCGTTTTTCAAAGTATGGGTCGCGACCATGCACCGCGGTCGCAGAAAAAAAAATTACATATTATTTTTTTTACGCCCGTTAGACACTAGGAATAGTGGCAAAGTGTATTTTGTACTCTCTCATATAGCCATTATGTGGAAACAAAGTTTACTTCATTTACTAAAGTTTTAAGAGAATTTAATTGTTAATTTTATAATTACTTATATTTTTCTTTTATAATTATTTTGCAATTTTTGTGTATGAAATAAACAAACAAATAACTTGATTTTTATTAAAAAATAAAATTTGTTTTGTAAATAAATGTTTTTTTTTTTTCATAAGGTGGGCCGCGTTCAAAAAAGTTTGGGAAACGCTGGTCTAGTGGTTAGTGTTTAATAATAATAAAAAAAAATTACCTCGCGTTTTTTCATCAAAAGGAAGCTTTTTAGTGGGCGTCGGAAAAAATTTAATTTTTAACAACCAGTCTAATATATTGGTATATACCGGGTGAGTTTTTTATCTTGAGACAGTCTTATAACTCAAAAACAGTGCATTATATGAAAAAAGTTTCAAATAAAAGTTTGTTTATCTGGAGGGGGAAACTAAACTACGCTATTGTTTGTCTACCTAGAACAAGCTTTCAAGGGTATTTCAAGGTCAAGTTCTGTTTTTTAAATAGAAACCTATATATTTGTTTACATATTCTGAATCTACAAAAAAAACTCAACAACTTTTATAAGAACTATTTTTTTATTTGATATCAAATAAACAAAATATTGAATCAATTAAATCTCAGAAAAAAACCTTAATAATTATTTTTAACAATTATTTAACTAAATTATCAAATAATAATGAATAAATAATTAATTATTAAGTAAATAATTATTATATCGAAAAGTCACAACAATGAAAATAAATGTTTATAATGATTTAAATACTTCATTATACACAGATTTAAGAGATTATTTTCTACTTATTGAACTACTTAAACTTTTTGAGTTTAAAAAAGTATATTTCTCGTGTCAATCCAGTAGATAGTTATATTGTAGGTATTACTATAATAAAAATAGAGCATTTTTTTGTTGAAGACAGAATTGAAATGGTCTTAATTTATGGTGAATGTGGAAGAAGTGTTATGGGGATGCCAATGATATAGATGCCGAGCGTTTTTCCTAATAGGAATACACCCTCACAAGTTTCATTTTATTGTGTTGAAAATCTGTTAGAAAAAAAACGAAATTGGAACTGGAATTCATTCAGAAGAATTGCGATAACACTTTGGAATGTCACAGAAGAGTATCGCAAAATTATTAAATTATTTATTTTAATAATTAAATATTTGATCATTATTAATTGATAATTAAGTTGAACGATTGTTAAAAATAATTATTAGGATTTTTTTGAGATCTATTAATTGATTCAATTTTTTGTTTATTTGATGTCGTATAAAAAAATTAGTTTTTATGAAAGTTGCTCAGTTTTTCTTGTAGATTATGAATATGAAAAGAAATATATAGGTTTCTATTTAAAAAACAGAACTTGACCTTAAAATACCATTGAAAGCTTGTTCTAAATCAACAAACAATAGCGTAGTTTAGTTTCTCCCTCCATATAAACAAACTTTTATTTGAAACCTTCTTCCATATAATGCACTGTTTTTGAGTTACAAGAGTGTCTCAAGATAAAAAACTCACCCGGTATATACAGGCGGTTTTATGGAAGGACTAGTATTCTGAAGACTCCATAAATAAGAGTACATATGGAAATAAATGAAAACCTCCTTATGATTCTTCTCGAAATAAAAGGTCTTTCAAGTGTTTATATAAGAATCACATCCTTTTTTACTCAATAAAAATGTATAGCCGCTATAGCTCTCCACATTTATTCATTATCCTTTTAAGTAATAAACAAATAAATGCCAGAAAGAATCCCCATTGGAGAGATTCAGAGTGACGGGTGCGCCTGGCGCTTAGGCAGCAAGCTCTACGCTACCTGGGTCATCCAGTAGAAAAAGAAAAAGCTACTAGAAACAAAAAAACACGATCCAAGCTCTTGTCCGATTTTCGAGATAAATCACTTCTCACTCTGCTCACTAGATTGCACTAAAAAGGAAAATAATTCTTTTTAAGTCATCAGTTTGATGAATACCAGCGAGCTAACATAAATTATACAAAAAGATTGATAGCTTGAATTCTATGCCTATGACTTGAACATATAGCGATGCTGCAACGAGAGTGTTTTATTTTAAAATAAGAGATAATCCTTATTGCGAAAGCGACGATGTCACCGTGGGTGATATTAACATCTGCGAAACCTTGGCTGGGAGAAAAATTAAAGGTCAATCGACAGACTTTACGATGCAATTGCAACTCCATAATACAGCCTCCCACGAAGATGGAAAATGTATATCGATATTTTGGCCATAACAATAATTTTCAAATATAGAAGGGTATTAGCAAACGAGCTTCGCGGGCGTGCCGTCGGCACGCCCTCGAAGCTCGGTCTCGTCGGACTGAGTGCCCTGACGGGCAGCGTCTCGGTCCAAAAATTTTATTCCTCTTAAAAAACCACACTCCGAAATGTATACCCGTAAACTACCGAAAATACATCGTCTCTTAAAAATTTCGCCTTTTTAATTTTTGAGTGGCGAGGAGGGGGGGGAATAATTATCAATATTTTTAATGTTTCTTAATTTAAAATGAATTGGAGTCTTTCATTTCAAAATTCGAGACCAAATTACAATTATATTTCAAATTTGCCTGGTTAATGAAAATCGATTGGAGCCATCAGTTTAAAATCCGAGCTGACAATTATATTTCAAATTTGCCTCGTTAATTAATATATATTTAATGTTTCTTAATTTAAAATCTATTGGTGTTTTTTCATTTTCATTCGAGTTCAAATGAATACAATATTATCTCGACACAAAGTCTAAATCAAAAATATATAGTTTTAGTAATAGAAATCAAGATATAAATATTAATGTTGCATTGGTGTAATGGCTAGAGCTGATGCCCTTAGTTCAAGAGTTCGTCGGTTCGATTCTAGGCAAGAGGGTAATTTTTTTAAAGAAAATTCTCTCAGCGTTGTTACAAATTAATCTAGGCTCTTACATATAGTATATGTTTGATTTCAACTATTCTTGTGATTTATTTTTTATTTTTTTATTTTTTCTATTTCTATTTAAGGTAGTTCTTTCACAAATGCAAAAATTCAAGAAGTTTTCGAAACTTGGAATATAAGTCATTAGAAGCATAATACACATACTGTTAAAAATTTTAAGACAATTTACTACACCAAAACATGAAATAATTGCAATTAAAAATGACATTTTTTAAATATGGTAGTTTGGGAAAGGGTGAGAAAATGATCATTAATTTAATTTTTTTCATTGAAGGACTTTCACCATCTTGATGAAAAATTAATATTTGTTAGAATAATATATTCGGAGTAACTTAAAAAAAATTGAAATTATTTACCTAGTATTTTTGATAATAAATAAAAAAAAACATATTTGGCGATTATTTTTAGTGGAGGGGATAAAATATCAATGGCTTGGAAACGATCCATTCATAAATAGAATATAGTAGCGTAAAAAGTACAGTCACGTTAAAAAAAACATAACCTAAAATTTTAACACTGTTCATATTTATAGAGTGGTTACGAGGCTAAAACTTTGTGTGTGGATTGTCGCGAAAGAACCTCCTTAAAAAAGTAAGTAAAACGGGACACTACTAATTTCTCCACAATGTTTGACTGTATGTCTTTTTGTCTGTAGTAAACAAAATAACATTCAAACTTGAAATAAATAATGTAATATTTATTTATTTTTCAGCAAAACAAAAATAGTTTTAAAAATTTTATTTTATTTATTTTCTTAGAAAGACGGACTGGTAAGCGAAATAAGTAGGTTAAAATGAAAGGCAGTCCATAAATTATTTAAATTTTATTCAAATTCCGACGTTTCGGAGACTTTTTCTCTCCTTCTTCAGCGTATTGAATAGTTATTGATGGATGAATATAACTCGGCTCCAATTTGTCTCTCTTTTCAGGGATAACAACAATATTACAATACTTTTCAACATTATATCATAAGTGTACGAGTTATACTCACCCATCAATATTTATTCAATACCCTGAAGAAGGAGAGAAAAAGTCTCCGAAAAATCGGAATTTGAATAAAATTTAAATAATTTATGGACTGCCTTTCATTATAACCTACTTATTATAGTTTTAAAATTTTAATCAATTAATTATTTTGGAGAGGGTTGTATTTTATTTATATGGAGTCAAAATATATATTTTTTTAACATAGACTGCGAGTTATCCTTGTAAAGATCTCTTTAAGTAGAATTATGTTTAATTTTTAGAATTTTGACGGTAGGACAAAAAGTCCCGTAATAATGACAAAATAAAAAAATAAAAATAATTTTTATAAAAAAATTCTACCTCAGAAGTCAGATATATTATATGAATTAATAAAAATATTTTTACTTTATTCAATGCGCAGCTTGAGTTGTTTATCATAAAAGAATTTAGTGTTTTTGATTTTAAGTCGATTCTTCCACGTTTTCAGTAGAGGTTGCCATTAATAGTCAAAACATCAAAAATGGAATGCAATAAGGTTATTTCTCTAGTAATAGATAAGAATCGATTGTTATTTTTGATTTTAAGCCGATTCATCCATGTCTTCAGTAATGGTTCCAATTATTGGATAAATACTTGGTAGGTTTCACATTAAGATATAAAAATATCTTTCTCCAAAAATAAATTCGTTTTATTTTTTATATCTTAATGGAAACCTACCAAGTATTTTTTATCCAATAATTTTAAAAATGTTTCACCAAGTACCAACACCAAATTCCTTAAAAACTATGGTTACCAATAATAATCGAAGCGTCAAAAACATAATGTAGAATTGTTATTCCTCAAGTATTAGATGAGAATCGATCGCTATTTTGATTTTAACTCGATTCCTCCATGTCTTCAGCAATGGTTACCAATAATAACCGAAACGTCAAAAATCCAATGTAGAATTGTTATTCAAGTATTAAATGAAAATCAATCATTATTTTTGAATTAAAGTCAACATGAATTGCAAATTGCAAGTGATATTTGATTAATAATAAAGGAATAAACATATTAATATTTCAAATGAATTTGGATAAAGTTTAGCAACGATCCGTTACAGTTAATTGTTTACTGTGCATATACCTATATACGACTCGTATAGGCATATATTATTTTTTGATTAATTATATAATCTTCCTATACTATTAAGATATGTAGAGATGTATTAAATATTATCTCTAAATGTGTTTTTTTATTCATATATTTTTATCATTTTTTATTAAATTTGAGAAATATAATAAAATCCCTATCTGGGCAATGTAAAATATTTGCTTTCAAAGATGGCAGCCAATGCGGTGACGATTTAAAACCTGTACCCAAGGTCATTGCTTTAGTGTTACTGCTCTATATATTTATACTGAAAGCTAGTTTACAGGAAATCAAACCAACATAACCAAAATATGCATTAATGCAATATTTTCGTCTACTTTTACCATATAAAGTATTGTATTCTTCTATGAAAATTTTTTAAATATCTCAAAAACAGCTGAAACTATTTTGATAAAAAAAAAAAATTGATAGAATTTATGGGGTTTCGATCTACAATAAAACCTTATACAATAATCATCAAAAAATTTATATTTTCATAGATATTAATTATTTTTCCAAATGGTTCATTAGTATAATTATAAAACTTGAGCAAGATGCGAGGTAGATCTCACAAAATCTACCTCGCATCTTGCTCAAGTTTGTATTATTATATTAAAATGTTTCACCTAGAACCAACACCTAACTCCTTAAAAGTTATTGGTTCATTAGTGTGTTGTGTGTGTTTCCATATTTTGAGTATGCTCTAGATTAGAATCCAATGAAAGTATCAAAACAAAATTTTATATTTAGATATTTTTATATTGGGATGAAGAGTTGATTAAGATTTTGGTTGAAATCTGACCAACAAGAATAGGGGAGTAGGAAGGAATTTTTTAAAATTTGAACCCTTTGTCTGATTTGACCAATTTTGCAGATATACGAGGAGGGAGTAGGGGTATCGTATGGTAAAGTCATGAGATGGTCACATTACATATTTTTTAATATTAAGACAGTTTCATTTTTCCTTTTCGTTTACCCCTATGACCAAATAAAACTAAAAAGTTTTTAACATTATTGGTTTAACATTTATTTTTCGACAAAAAATTATAAATGTTCTTTCAGTTTCAATCTGTAGAACTTAGATGCTATAATTATTATTTAAATATGAAAATTATTAAACTATAAAAATTAGTCCGATTATCCCCTTATTTTGCCCCTATGGGGATAATTATCCCCAGGTTAGAAACCGTTGGATTAAGATATAATTAGGTACACAGACCTTTCATTCCATCTTAATCTTAATTTAACTACTTTTAAATATAACCGATGAAAAATACGAAATCATATTAAAAGCTGTATTTTGAGAATTTCTGGCTTTTCTTTTTATTTTATGGTATGGTCAAATATTGTAATCGTGAATGGAAAAAGTGTTTTTTTTTTGCTTCGTTTTTTTTCGAAATATCTCAAAAACGGCTGAAACTATTTTGATTAAAAAATGAAATTTAACATGTAGTTTTAGCGCATTGAGATTAAGAGCTGATTAGATTTTGGTTGAAATCGGACCCAAAATTAAGTGGGGAGGGTAAAAATTAAAATTATAAGATTTTCAAAGTAATAAAAAAACAAGAAAAATGAAATATATTATAAAATGGGAGGTCCGATACTTAAAAGTATGCGTGTTAAATCACAAAGCCAGATATAATTCTTAAACTACAACTATAAAATGAACCTATAATAAAAAAGAGACTTAATATTTTCTTCGGGGGCTGAAATTGGGGACGGTTCAAAAAAATAAGTCTATCAATATAAGTCGTAGACCCTTTAATCGATTTGTATGAAATTTTGCATATGCACCCTATATAACCTTATTAAAATGACTCTCCCTATGTGAAATTGATAGTGACCAAAAAAAGGGGGGTGGGTTAAAAATATTTTCAAACAAAAATCAAAGAAAGCTGATATTTCCAATAAAATAGTTTCATAATTAAAAGGAGTTATTATTAATTGTTAATGTGTCCAAAATTAAGAGGGGGGGGGGTTCTTTCGTAAATAATTATAAATTATTTTAATACAATATTAAATATAAGAGAGGACTCAGATGTATTGTGAAGTCATGTGGATGGCGACATCAGTTTATTTTCTAATATCAGAGTCATTACTATACCAGATGGTACTTGATATGACTTTATTTCAAATCGTAAAAATGTTTATTTTGAAACATTGTCAACGCTGATTTTCTCTTTCTAAATCATCTAACTAATCTCATAAATTATTTAATCTTTTAAATGAAAATGAAAATAAGTCATATCTACCAAAAAATAAATATTAATACAAGTCAATTTTCAGTTCCTGTAGGCAGGCAATTTTGATTTAAAAAATGATTGAAATTGTGTATTCCAATTTGGTCAACATGCATAATAAAATTATAACAGATTTTATTTATTATATTAAATTTTCTGCTTTTATCAACTGAGTTGTCCATTTCCAAAACTGCCTAAGTTGCATTGGGTGTAGTTTCAGGGAAACAAGAAAACCCTTTAATTAATAAACAGTAATATTGTTTATAAAACTAAAGATTTGAGCATCTTTTTTTTAAAAGTTGGAATGTTTTTCAAAAAATCACCTCAGGTTAAAACTAACCAATGTCTATTAAAGAGAAATAATTAAATTTTTAGGACAAATTCTAAGATTTTAGTAGAAATATTATAAAATTGCGATATCAGAGGATTCATCCCCTCAGGAATAGAACCTAACACTCCTATAAATTTCTCTTTTAGCAATAATGTTTTTTGATGTGTAAATAAGTCCAAGCTAGTCCAAGTTCAAGGCCGGCTCACTGCAAAAATTTTACCAGCTATAATCGAATCTATACACCAATTTACAATTTCATAAATTTCAAATCAGTATCATTTTATATAAAATTAGCTATAAACACATGAAATATGCATTTAGCCTATTTTGGAGCAGTTTTCGGCAATTTGCTAGTTTTGGAAATAACACTTTTATAATATAGGCATACTTAAATGAACAATTTATTTTATTTAAGTGTATTATTTAAAGACTTATAAAGTTTTCACTTTTTTTTATTATTTAATAAATGTGCAGGGGACCGATTCTTTCATTAGAATCTAATGGAGAAAATTGACTAAAAGGTTGGCCGTGTGGGTATATACATGTTGACTATGAATCAAGCTAGTCCAAGTTCAAGGCCGGCTCACTGCAAAAATTTTACCAGCTATAATCGAATCTATACACCAATTTACACACCTCCGCACAACCACAAACACATTTATAACTAAATAAATAAATAAATAAACCTAGCTGTGAAGACTAGCTAAATGGACATTTAGTTCCCGAGGTTTATAAATAAAAAAAAAAAAAAAAAAAAAAAACATTTGACTATTTAATTAGATTAAATGTAAACAAAATATCCATTTGTTCTTTTATTCCTATATCAGTAGAAAGCCTTAATATTAAATAAAACCAATCAAAAAATTTTTTATGCAATTTTAAGCCGGAAATTCTAAAGCTAGAGAGCCCAAAATCTAATCAGTTCTCAGCATTACAAATATTAATATTTTTACACCAGAACGAACGTTCTACGTTTCATTCTTACTATATCGTGGATATCAGAATACAAACAAGCAAACAGAACAACTCATGATTGAAAATGAATTTTCTTCAAGTTTCAGACATTTTTAAGCACATTGGCAAAATAGGCTTTGACTGTTTCCCATGCTGAAACGTGAAGAACAATCATTTTCATCCGAAGGGTGAACCGCGACCTAATATCGTGTACAGCTACTTCCACTTCCACTTTCTTTTCCAAGTAAAAGACAATAGATGGAGGGGCATCATCTAATGAATTCCAAAATAATTCCACATAATTCCAAAGACGGTGTACACCCAATTCCAATCGCGGTTCACTCCTCATTTTCAACCATACTTTTTTCTGCCTATGAGTTTTTCTGGACCCGCCACCTACAATAATTCAAGAGCAGAAAATCGTAACGTTCTTTGGGGAGAACTGATTATATTTATGGGGTATCTAGATTTAGAACTTCTTCCGGTTCAAAATCTCAAAAACATCATTTTTTCAATGATTTTATTGAGATTCTAAGGCCATACCATAATATGGTAGATATAAAATAGAGTACCATTTCCTTGAAAAAGTTTTTCCTTTTGCCTCCAATTTTTTTTTTATGTTTTGATAAATTTATTTTCCTTTAATAGTCAGAGTTCACAGTGCAATATATTTTTACATCGTGATTTATATTTTTCGTTTATTATTACTTTTAATGATGTACAGGATGGTTTTCAACGAGTGTAAAAGACTTAGGGAAAATGTTGTCATATCCCTTTTCAATTCCTTACAGAACTACAGCTGATCAAAATTTTATTTAGAAATAATGTAGGTATTTAGACACCAAATCAATATTTATTTAACGATGAAAAAAATATAAGATATTAGGGGAAGTAGTGCTTTTTTTTATAAAATTTCTCGTTCTTCTTTTCTAAGTTATTAACATATAATTTGAAATTTGAAAAATTTTAACCCTTTTAAATTATTTTTAAAATTAGAACAAATTTTAATTATATTTATCAAAATAAAAAAATAAATTATTAATTTGAAAACAGTATAGAAAATCGAATATTATTGCTCTACAATTTTGTTTAAGTCCTTATTCTGGTTTGTTTTTAATTAGCCTATTGTATTTAATTTCTATAATATCATTTCGTTATAAATATAACGAAATCAAATTTGATCTGAAGAAAATTTCTAGACCGTAAAACATCGATTAGCCTGGATATTTTTTTTAAATAGCACAGGTATGACACTGGATTGTTTTCTCTCGGTTTTCTTTTGGTTTAATAATAGATGTTGTTAGCTTGTTTGGTCCGATATTTAGGGATGCACAGAAGCATATTCTAAAGGGATGACGATTTTCCGAAGATAATTCGAATGGCCAGATACAAATACGAGGGTGGGTGGATGATTGTTTTGATAAGGGTGTGTGTAGATGTCGAAGTGGTCTGACCGGTGATTTTTCTATTCAGAGCCGAGACATTTCGACACCTGTTAGGAGACTGCGCGCTTACCTGGTGGAGGTGAGTAGATGATCCCTGGTTCGGTGTGCATACTCTCCGAGTTCAAGTACAAGTTCAAGTGAAGACCTGACGTAAGAGTTGAAACTCAATGGGACGCTTCTGGACGGACTTGTATTGCGTTACCATCGGTTGCAAATATCCTACTAACACGTTCAGCATTCCCTATGGGCCATTCGCCATCAAGCAGCCCGCCTTCATTAAAAAAACCTTGAGCAGAAAAAACGACGTGCAGGGGAAATGAGCGTAATTTTACACAAGTAACTGATAGAAAAGTATGCCTCGCTTCCCTCCTCTCCAACTTTCAATCTGACGAAGGCGAGACAATGACCCAGATCCTGGGTTCGACCTCGTTTGCTGGTTCGGGTCTCCTCGTTGCTTATGTGGGTGGAGAAGCATTCCGATTTCTTCCTCACCGTTGGGTCAGGGTCAAGGGGACCAGCTCTTTGGTCTCCAAAAACGAAACGGTAATAATGTACACGGATGCTGAACACCGGAGAGGACCTCAGCATAATATTATTCAATTCGAGCATAATATTTTGATGGTTTTATCGCGACTTGTACATTTTGGAAAGTTGGCAATATCAAATTGAAAAGTAGATTTCTCTCGGGATCGTGTTACTCAGTGTCCATTACAAAAGGTTCCACTGCTAAGATAATTTAATGGCTCAATCGATAATCCCATGTCTATTTAATATGAAACCCTTAAAAGATTGCCAACAAATCAAAAATTGAAAATCGGTGTAGTATGTTTGCTTAGCCCATAGGCGTATCGTGTTTGGAGGGGTGGCAGGGACCATTGGGCCTCTGACTTTTCACGGGGCAGAATTTTGAATTAAAAATTATTATTATTTTTAGTTAGGCCAGCTAGTGCGCTCCTCTATGAAGAGCTTTTATTTTATGTTATTTTGTTATTTTTTTACTCAAATAAATAAGTGAATTTTCAAGTTTATAGGTATGTGAACATATGAAGTAAATGGGGAGGAATATGATCCAATGGTTAATGACGTCCTGTAGAAAAAAAGACAAAATATAAATCCAAATATAGGCTATTGTGTGTAAGGTCATAAATCAAATGAATCTTAAAATTTGTTAACATATGAATTAATTCCTAAGCCAAGATATTTTTACAAAGAAGTTTAACTAGGAATTGGAGTTTTCCTCTATGTTTACACTTGTACAAAAGAAAAATAAGCCAGTCAAGTGCGATTCGGGCTAGCATCCGAGGTATCCGTACCTAATATAGTTATATGTTACGGTAAAAGTGCATAGTGGGATGATGTGCACATGTATACATTTGTTGACAACTGAGCAGTGGTCTCATCGCAAATGTAGCACTGACGGACGCTGAAATTTCGGGAGGCCTGGGGATCCGGGGGTTCTCTCCCAGAAAATTTTGGAAATATATGTTTCCAAAATCAGTACCAAAATGGCGTTCCAGCGCGTTCCGACACTATGACACCACTGCAAATGAGGTAAAAGTAGATTGTAAATAATAAAATATAAACTGTATCCACATTATCAGGGAACTGTGCACACCAACTTCACTGCTTTGGAGAATGTGAAATTAATGTGGGGAAATTAAATAAGTATGCTTAGAACCTACTTATAAAAATAATAAAGAGAAAAATAGTGATTAAACATTTATTTTCAAACAGTTAATCACAAACAAATTTTTATTATACTTTATAAATGTAAATAAATTATTGCAATTTTAAGAAAACATTTAATAATAACTGCAATAAATAACATATTAAAACCAGGGATGCCCACAGGGGGTTAAGACGCAGAATGGATGTTTCGGATCGTCCTTTATAAATTTTTAACCAAGGGGTTAAGAGACAGAATGGACGTTTCGGATCGTCCTTTATAAATTTATAACCAATTATCATTGAAGATTATCATATGTCTGAAAGAACATCTACTCTGAAGATGGATAACTTTCTCGAAACGTTGGCATCTGCATAAGTCTAAATAAAAATATTACACCAAAATATTGTCGACATTTATATTGAATTAGCATAAAGCATTAAAAATAGATATTGTTTCAAATGAAGAGCCACCCTTCTATTTCAGCTTTTATCAAATAAAACATAAATTCGGTTACTACTTACTAGTTAATATTTTATTAAGACATTAACATAATAAATGTTATTAATATGTATAATTCAAAAATAAAATATAATAAAAGTATCTAAATTGAACTGTTTATTATGAGGACATTGGCTACTCTTTCATCTGGGAACTGTCCAAATATACCTAAATGTAAATATACATGGACCTTGACAGAACGTTAGAAGTGAAAACACTTCCCGATTTTTTTAAACTTATCTATGTAGAATGTTTATGAAGTATGGAACTGCATCTATCGTTGTATATATTATATCTTGTTAGCAGTGGCGTGCGGTCCATGGATGCCGTGGATGCTGCGCATCCCTAAAATTTCAAACATTTAGAGTATTTTCATAAATATCGACTTCAAAATTTCAGGAGAATCTTTAAATTTTCAAATTATTATCCGTTTTTTCAAATATTTCTATAAAAAAAATTTTTTTGTTTTGAAATGAAATAAAATTGTTGCGTAGTTTCAAGGGGCAAATAAAATGAATGATTTTCCCCAAAAGGGGTGAATAGAAGGTTTGAAGTCCCTGGCTGGTATATCTTTCAGTTCAAGCATGCCAAAGACAAGTTCATACGAGTTTTAGTCGAATAAAAATTGTACTCGCTGAGAAACTATTAAAATAGTAATTATACAAAAAAGGAATAAATAAAGATGATTCGAGAACTTTTGGACTAATCCATTTCTAAGAACTCTCAAAATATAGATCGGAAATAACTAAGAGTGCTATATACAACTCATAACTTGCTTATACTATAGCAATAGAATTAGGAGAAATTTAAGATTTTCTTATAGGACAGGCTGATTCATTGTGGAAGATGGTCGATTTCCATCTCAGGGATCGTGGAGTTTAAGTCACATGATTTAATTTCTGACTCCTATACCCTCACTCACACAAACCAGTATCAGTTTGGGGCGAAGGTCCCTAAATATATATTTTAAAAATCTAATTTTAAATTTGAAAAATAACCAAAATGAAGCCGTATTCGATGAAATTTACAAAATAAAGCGAAGATTAAAATAAAAATTTCAAAAAATGAAGAGTACTTTTTTGGACAGCATCCCCTGGTTGAAAAGTCACCAACCGCCACTGCTTGTTAGGATCTTTAGAATTAATGTTTATTTGCTATTGAAATTAATCGTGAGGGAATTAAATATTTATTCGTCTGAAAATCATCAGGTGCAAAGTGTAGTTGAAATCTCCAGCCAGAATAAATGGTACTCGTAATTGATGCGAATTTTGTCCCATCTTTAGATGGCCAATTGAACCATGTATAAGTAGTCTTCTATGTAAAAATGTTATTATGTATTTTTCCACTTTCTATATTTTGTCACACTTTTTTTTCTATTATCTAAGGACATCGCTAGGAACCATCCAAATAATTTATTTCAGTTTAACACATTGGAATTTCATGATAATATAGGGTATTAATATGTTGGGTGTCACTCTGGGGTCTAATCTCTCTTGGAATGACTCTTGGGATGATTATTTCTGCAGCAAAAGCTGCTGCATGCAAGCTTCGCTTTCTTTGAAATCCAAATGCTATTATATACTGACTCAGTTTTTTTACCTAATACAAGTTTCGAATACCCCTCCGTCACGAATATGCACGCATTTGTGTAAATTAAGCTACTTATTTTAAATAAAGTTTAGTATTAAATACAAGTAGAAAAAAACTTATGTAATATTTAATAAAATAATTTATAATCTAATTGAAAAGTTTTTGTTTTGCCGAGAGTAGCAGAGTTGTTGATTCAAAAGAGAAACAAAGAGGTTGTCTTCTGCTTGATGCAAATAAACATACACACATATATATATATATATATATATATATATATCCGTAAATACCGGGTGAGTTTTTTTATCTTGATACAGTTTTATAACTCAAAAACAGTGTCATTAAAAGTTTCAAATAAAAGTTTATTTATATCAAGGGGGAAACTAAACTACGATATTGTTTGTCGACCTAGAACAAGCTTTCAAGGGTATTTCAAGGTCAACTTCTATTTTTTAAATAGAAACCTATATAATTCTTTTCATATTCATAATCTACAAAAAAAAAACTGAGCAACTTTTTTAAGAAATATTTTTTTATCCGACATCAAATAAACAAAATATTAAATCAATTATTAGATCTCAAAAAAACCTAATAATTATTTTAAACAATTATTCAACTTAATTATCAAATAATAATGATTAAATAATTAATTATTAAATAAATAATTATTAAATCGAAAAGGCATAACAATGAAATAAGTGTTCATAATGATTTTAATACTTCGTTATACACAGATTTAAGAGATTATTTTCTAGTTATTGAACTACAACTTTTTGAGCTTAGAAAAGTTCCTTTCTCGTGTCAATCCAGTAGATCAGGGTCGGGGAACCGGGGTAAATTACCCCAAATGGGGCAAAAATGAAATCCATCGGGGGTAAAAAGGACATTTTTTAAATTTTTTTATTTTATAAACTATTATAGTATTGTTAGTTTGATAGCTTTTCCAGGAATTCAAAATCTTAAAATTAATAAAAGTTAAAAAAAATTATATAAACATTAATAAAAGTTATGCATTTTTTGTCATGATGCGTGTTAGTGTATTTTTTTCTTTTTTAAAAAGCAGTCAGTTAAGCCCGGCAAGAAATCGACTGAATGCCGAGGATTGTATTCAAATTGCGCTCATGTCAAAAAGTCCTAATTTTGAAGTTATTTTAGCGAAAATTAAAACATCATTTTTCTAAAAACTTAAAAGCGTTTGAATTATGTTAATGTTTACAATTTTGATTTACTTACAGAGAGTTTTCATGTAAATTCCAATTAATTCAATAAATAATAAATAAGTGCCTGGAGCACCGAGCGATGCTCGGTAACTTTGCTTCTAAATAGCTTAAGTTTCAAATTTCAAGGCTCTGCGACTTTCCGAAGACGAGATATGAACGATTAAAATATTTATTTTCCAGATCATGACTAATTTACACCCCTTCCCTTATTTTGACCCTTTTAAATCATGAAGAAGGTATGATCCTTCGAATTGTCGGATTTTTAAGAGAATAATATATGATATTCTATTAAATTATTTTATAGAAAAATACCTGAACGAAATGTAATTATAAATTTTTATTCCAACAACCACCTGTGAATAATTATTTCAATTAACAAAAACCCATCAAAAACAACTTATCCGAAAGATGATACCTTGATAGATCGAATTGTCAACGCAAAAACCCCTAACCCGTGAATCTCATCCAAATCGTTAGAGCCCTTTTTCGACAAACCTATTCTAAATATATATACAAGAATTGCTCGTTTAATATAAAAAGATAAGATACATTTACCTTGTTTTTTTGCTTTTCATGTAGGGGTAATAGCGACCTATGGAAAAATAGTTTGGGGTAATAGATAAAAAAGTTCCCCGACCTCTGCAGTAGATAGTTATATTGTATTAAAATAATAAACATGGAGCATTTTTGCTGAAGACAGAATTGAAATGGTCTTAATTTATGGTGAATATGCAAGAAGTGTTATGGGGATGCCATTGAAATGGATGCCAAGCGACTTCCTGATACTAATATACCCTCAAAAGCTTCATTTTATTGTGTTGTAAATCTGTTTAAAAAAAAAAAAAACAAGAAATGTAAAGGAAATTGGAACTAGAATTCAGACAGAAGACATGTGATAACCCTTTGGAATATCACAGAACAGTGTCGTAAAATTATTAAATTATTTATTTAATAATTAAATATTTGATCATTATTATTTGATAATTAAGTTGAATGATTGTTAAAAATAATTATTAGATTTTTTTTTGAGATCTAATATTTGATTTAATATTGTGTTTATTTGATGTTGGAAAAAAAATAGTTCTAATGAAAGTTGCTCAGTTTTTTTTTGTAGATTATGAATATGAAAATCAATATATAGGTTTTGATTTAAAAAACAGAACTTGACCTCAAAATACCCTTGAAAGCTTGTTCTAGGTCAACAAACAATAGCGTAATTTAGTTTCCCCTTCTATATAAATAAATTTTTATTTGAAACTTTTTTCATATAATGCACTGTTTTTGAATTATAAGACTGTCTCAAGATAAAAAAACTCACCCGGTATATATTATTTATTTGTTTGAGATTAGTTTCTAATGAAGGCCAAGTCTTCGAAACTATAGTCTCAAACAAATAAATAATATATATGATATATATACAGTTATATAATTTCGATATATATGTGTATGTTTATTTGCATCAAGCAGAGGACAACCTTTTGTTTCTCTTTATAATTTATAATCATTTACGAAAGTACACTCTTCCTATGAATTTTGGCCAATTAGCAATTAATCATATCTCCTTTTAAATATGGGACACTTTTAGGACCGGTTGTATGTCGCAAAGTAAATGCTTTTTACAACTAACAAAGGGTAGATGGTAAATGGAGGGACTGGGATGGGCAATCAGATGACAGGCACTTTCACCCACCCCAGTCCCTCCATTTACCATCTACCCTTTGTTAGTTATAAAAAGTATTTACTTTGCTACATACAACCGAACCTTAGTGTAAATAGCTCTAAATTATATTTGTTTGAAAATTTTATCATTTTAATTATTTTTTAAACCTCCCTCATCTTTTCGGCCACTATGAATTTCACAAAGTGAGTCATTTTCATAAAGTCATATAAGGTTCATATGCGAAATTTCGTACAAATCGATCAAAAGGTATAGGATTTATATTGATAGTTCTATTTTTTGAGCACCCCCACAAAATTTTGACTCTCTTTTTTATTATGGGACCTTTTTACTAGTAAATTCTATTTTTTCTTGAGGTTTTTTTTTAGTTTGAAAATTTTATTGATTTTTGATTCGATTTCAACTAAAATCTAATCAGCTCTTAAGGGAGTTCGAGACTGCTTATCTATCTTGTTGATTTTCGAAAAAATCTTTTGTATTTCTTCAGAGTGACTACGTCTGCATACCAAATTTTTAAATAAAAAAATTGTTAATAATGAGGTTAATTTCGAATAAATATCTTTGTTTTGATAATATTAATAAAAAGAATATAGAGATAAATTTTTTCTTATTATAAAAACATTTATTTAACACAAACACGATTTCAACAAATAAAGTTACTAGTGCTTTTGTCATATTTTGTTGACTGCAAATAACTTTTTATTTTTATATTCATGAATAACTAATTAACTACACTGTCAAATCTATTGAAAAATATACATTTGATTCATAAAAGTAGAATTATTGATCTGTATAAATTTGTTGAAAATGTTATAATTTCTATAGAAGTTATAGCCCTTTTAAAAGCTCGGTCCATTTACCTCCATGTTAAAAGGACAATTTTCAATCATTTATTTCTCGGTAATGAGACAGACGATCAACTTCAAATTTCGATAATAAATATTTAATGCATCAATGATTCGATGGTAAAAATTTGAGAATTTTCTTATAAAATGATAAAACAGTCCCGAAACTCCTTGATATCAATACAAATAAACCTCATGTGAAATTTCGTTTTGATATTCACACTAATTTTTGAGCTAGAATTTACACGGACATTTTGACAAAATAATAAATATCTCCTAAAATATAATTTTGTCGATGTTCACTTTAAAAGGTTTTCTTGTAGAGTAAAAAAGCCATGAATCCACTCAATTTTTCTAATCAAAGTACTTTTAGCCGTTTTTGAGATATTGCGAAAAAACGAAGCAAATAAAAACAATTTTTTCATGAATAGATTACAATACTTGACCATACCCCATACCATAAAATGAAAAAAATTTACATTGTTGTCGGCAATGTTATGTAAACAGAGAAGACTTTTATTTATTTTTTATTTAATAAAAACATGGTATCTGTAGGGCCATCTAGCCCCTTTAATGTACAATTTTAGGCCAATTTAATTACATAAAAATTAATTAATATAATACAAAATGCAAAACAAGAAAAACGAAAAAAGCTAATATAACAACCAAGAAAAATCAAAAAGGAAAACATATGATACATAATAATTATATGAAACAATAATAATAAAAATACAATATATATATAGAAAGAGAGTAAAAAAAAATAATAATAATAACAACATATAGGATACAAAAACAAAAAAATAAAAAATAAAATATTAGGCTAGGTCAGTGATTCTCAGCCTTTTTTTTGTTGCGGCATACTTTTAACAATTTCAAAATTTGGGGGCACACTAACAATAAGATTTTAAAATAAAAATAATTTTATCAAAAAAATTATTATTAAAAAAGACGAATTATATATTACCTTTGAATACGTTTTATTTAAGTTTGATAACACAATACTGAATAGCAAATATATAAATTTATAAACCACACAGCAAGCAAGTAAATAGCAAACTGAAATACACTCGAGTTGTTTTTTAAAAAATGGCTAAGCCGATATATATATATATATAAAATGTATATATTTTTAAAGTTTAGATATTTATTTAGCTTTAAATTAAATTATGTGATTTGAATGGCTGAACTGCCAAAAATAATAACTCATTAGATAAAAGTACATACAAAATAATTTTTATTGTTTGCATTTCTAAAATTTGGCGGCACACTTCAATAATTTCGCGGCACACAAAAGTGCCGCGGCACAGTGGTTGAGAATTATTGGGCTAGGTGCTTGAGTAGTTCTGCCTCTTTGTTGATAATTTTTAATAGTTGTTTTGAAAGGAAAAGTTGATCCCCTCAAAATTGTAGGAAAATGTAAAAACTTTTAAAAGATTTAGAAATTTCCCTATTTCGGTTGAGAAACTATATTATTTCTAAATAAATGGAAATTTGCAAGCCAAATCCATAAAGTTTACGAATTATAGTAGGTACTTTATTCATAAATTCATTATGTCATACTTAAAATAATTTTAAAAGCAAATAATTATGTTTTATGTATTTTTCTAATATTTAAGTTAGATCAACTCGAAAAAGAGCATTATCGTGAATGTATGGCGGTCTGCTTTCTTCTTTCCTTTAGTGGGAATTTATCAGTAATATCCTAAATATTTTTTGTTTTCTTTTTATTCTTTTCCTCTCCGAAGGGAATTTAATTATCTTTTCAGAGTAATAGATTATCTAATTGATGGCTGATGATGTAGGGATTGTTCATTTCATGGGAGAGCGCTTTCTTTGAGTAGGTCAAAGAAAGTCGACTTGAACCGTTTTATGTGCTAATTGTTACGCGACCTAGTCGACCGAGTTATGTCAGGGGGAAAGAGGATTCGCTTATTCAAGTTAACCTCTGAATAAAGAGAAAACAAGAACATGAACGATCTATTGAAAGCAAAAATCAAGCCTCCTCTTCAGCCAACATTCGAGTCCGCATTTTAGAAAGTGCAAAAGCTTAAAGCGTCGTCCCGCCAGGAAATGAGGACAGCGAGAAGCGATCTGTTGACCTCGAATTTGTTGGCATTTTATTCTTACGTGGGGACCGACCCCCCCCCTTTCAGTCTCTGGCTATTCTTTTTCGGATCAATGATTCAACATTAAACAAACTTAAAGAATTGAATTTAGATATGTATCTAGCTTTTAGTCATCAGTTATGTATATTTCAAAACAAATACAACTGCTGGCCAGTTAATCAAGACCATCTCTTTGTATTTCTTCAGCTTCCAGATTGACATTCAAAAATTCCAATCGGTTTTTTATACTAAAAAGCCGATTTCAAAAAATTAAATGCAACAAATAAAATAATAAGAAATCAAAAATCAAATAAAATGCACTAAAAGGTATAAAATAATTATCTTATTTAGTTACAACTAAACGATGAAATTGTTACATGAAATCACTTTTTGAAGTCGGTGCCAAACATATACATTTTATGAATCGCACTCGAAGGATCTTAGTACGTTTGCCGGGTAATGAAAACAACATCGGGTAAGTTCGCTTATATAGTTTGTTTGGCAACGACTTCAAAAAGTGATTTCATATAATAATTTCATCGTTTAGTTGTAACTAAATAAGATAATTATTTTATACATTTTATTTTATTTTTGAGTTCTTATTATTTTATTTGTTGCATTTAATTTTTTTGAAGTCGGTTTTTTTCTAAAAATTATTTTTATTTTTCTCTTTTTAGTGATGTTAAGAATATCGACTTATGATAATACCTTGCATGCAACTCGTAAGAGAAAGATTCGGGCAAAGAAATCAGAAATTGATAATAAAATCCAATGCCCTTTCCAATAAAAAAGAATCATCGAAATCGGTCCATAAACAAAGAAGTTATTCGTAAACATACATAACAAAAAAGTCAATTTTAGTGATGTAAGAATATCGACTTGTGATAATACCTTGCATGCAACTCGTAAGAGAAAGATTCGGGCAAAGAAATCAGAAATTGATAATAAAATCCAATGCCCTTTCCAATAAAAAAAGAATCATCGAAATCGGTCCATAAACAAAGAAGTTATTCGTAAACATACATAACAAAAAAGTCCAATTTTAGTGATGTAAGAATATCGACTTATGATAATACCTTGCATGCAACTCGTAAGAGAAAGATTCGGGCAAAGAAATCAGAAATTGATAATAAAATCCAATGCCCTTTCCAATAAAAAAAGAATCATCGAAATCGGTCCATAAACAAAGAAGTTATTCGTAAACATACATAACAAAAAGTCCAATTCCAATGAAATTTTAACGTGACCAATCGGCAACTATACTGAACCCAATGCAAAAAATCATCGAAATCGACAAACAAACATCATCAGAACTTGACCAAATTAATATGGGACCACCCCTAAGGTACCCCCTTTCCAATAAAAGAAGAATAATTGAAATCGGTCCATAAACAAAGAAGTTATGGGTGAACATACATAACAAAAAAGATCCAATACCAATGAAAAAAGGGACCAATCGGGAACTGAACCTAATGCAAAAAAAATCATCGAAATCGGTCTACATGGTAAAGAGAAATAAATGTTCAAACACAAAAAAAACAGACCATCAGTTGAATTGATAACCTCCTCCTTTTTTCAAAGTCGGTTAAAAATAATCTTAAGGAAGTGTTTTTTATATATTCTATAATAAATGAAATAATATCAATAACTACCACTGGAGATGTTTAAAAACCCGAATTATAGTGAGGTTCATAAAAACTTGTTTTAAATCTTTGATTTTTGTTAATACCACAAAAACTTTCTTCAATTTTAATTTTTAAATATTATTATGTTAGAGAATTCAAAATTTAATTCTTTGTTTTGAAGTTATAAATAGTTAGGCAACAACCCGTACTTTCTACGGCTTGAGATAATATTGGTTTTATAGAAAAAGCCATTAAAATTATTAGGTACGCTTTAAAAAGATTTTACGAGGACATTTTCAAACATTAGAAATAAAATAAAACAAAATAAAATTTCGAGTGAATCTAATTACTCCATCCTATAAGAAACTATTAAAAAATAGGAGGCTTTTTTATATATTCTATAATAAATAAAATAATATCAATAACTGCGACTGGAGATGTTTAAAAAGGGATCTAGAAATTGATAGACCACAATTCATTGACGATAATTTATCGAAAACAATTCATCGACTGGGCAATTCACCAACTAGACAATTGACCGATGCCCTATTGGTCGACTATCAGTTCATCGACAACAATTCATTGACAGCAATTGATCGACGGAAATTTACTGTCTATACAATTTAACGCCGCGTTTGTTTATTATTGAATTATTAAAATTAAAAACAAGTGACACATCTAATATATTATAAAAACTTTCTAAGGAAATGCAAGCACATTGTTCTCATTAATCAAAATATTTACTATTACCATAAATGCTGTGAATTATTTATGAATATGTTATTCACTTAAATGTACATAGCATTGTGATTGATTATTCAATTTATTATATTAAAAAATGGTTCAAAAATAGAATTATCAATAGAAATCCTAGACCATTTGATCGACTTGCACGAAACAATAAAAAAAATGTGTTATATAAAAAGAATAATTAAGTATATGTATTATTTTTTCATTAAAAATTATGATTATGTTTTAATGAAATAACTATCTAGGTATGTAAACTATTGATAGTTTAATTAAATAAAAACAATTATTTTTACTAAGTGATTCTATTTTTTTATTGTAAACTGTAAATTTAAATAAATAAGCTGACATGTTCTAATGTGGCCATCAACTTGACTTTACCATACACCCTGGCCCCTCACTTATATTTAATATTTAATAAAATTATTTACAATCATATAGGGGAAGGGGGGGTTAGTTTTTGCATTTTTAGACTCCTGGGACCCACTGATTATGTATACCAAATTTGGTTGAGTTTGGTAAATGGTAAAGATTTTCATTTTTCGACCCCCCCCCTATTTCTGGCGGTTAGTTTTTGCATTTTAGACTTCTTGGGTCCCACTGATTATGTATACAAAATTTGGTTTAGTTTGGTAAATGGCCAAGATTTTCATTTTTTGACCCCCCAAATTTCGGGTGGTTAGTTTTTGGATTTTTAGACTTCTGGGGACCCACTGATTATGTATACAAAATTTGGTTGAGTTTGGTAAATGGCCAAGATTTTCAATTTTTTGACCCTCCGACCGCCCCCCCCCAAATTTCGGGCGGTTAGTTTTTGGATTTTTAGACTTCTGGGGACCCACTGATTATGTATACAAAATTTGGTTGAGTTTGGTAAATGGCCAAGATTTTCATTTTTGACCCTCCGCCCCCCCCCCCCATTTGGGCGGTTAGATTTTGCATTTTTAGACTTCTGGGGGTCCACTGATTATGTATACAAAATTTGGTTGAGTTTGCTCAAACGACCTAGATTTTTAATTTTTAACCCGCCCTCGACCCCCCTTAATTTTGGGTCGATATGCACCAAAATCTAATCAGCTCTTAATCTCAATGGACCAAAACTACGTGTAAAATTTGGTTTCGATATTCACACTAGTTTTTGAGCTAGCTCGTCCACAAATTTGGTAACGCGCAGATTAACTAACAGACGTTTTGACAAAACAATTATTATCTCGAAAAATATAAATTTTTCAATGTTCACTTATTAGAGCTTTTTTGTAGACCTAAATTCCATGGTTTCGCTCAATTTTTTTAATCGAAATAGTTTCAGCCGTTTTTTAGATATTTTGAAAAAAAGAAGGAAAAAAACCACTTTTTTCATGCACGATTACAATACTTGACCATACCCTGTATGGTAAAGTAAAAATTATGAGATAAATGAAAATTTTATTTGTGAAGTTTATATATTTTTGGGGGGGTTCAGGGGGCGAAACTCCCTGACTAGCCAGATGGAGAAAAAATAACTTTTTTCATCTCAGAGATACAAGCTCTCAAAGAGTCAGATATATAGAATATAATGGGGAAGTATTGCGATAGCCAGTCTGGGTCCTGACTGGCTATCGCAATACTTCCCCGTTATACTCTATACTAGCTTCAGGCCCGCCTTCGGCGGGCCTTTTGCTAGCCAGGGGCTTCACCCCCTCGACCCCCACGTGGCTGTTTTATTGATGTCTTATACACGTGTAAAGAGCACTTTCATATATCAACTCTTGTGAATTAATTGTAATAGATTGATGAAGAGGACAAAGTATATCTCTTTATGAATGAATTTAAAAAATTTATTTTTCCAGCAGAAGACAATATTTTATTGTCCCCTTCTGCTACTCAATTATTCGGCAAAAAGAACCTTTCAACTTAAATTAAAATAAAGTTTTTGTCTTGTAAAAATTCAATAAATAAGGTAAAAATCGTCATTTGGGGAGAATTATCCTATTAAAAAATTAAAAATAATAAACTTTTAAAGTTTATTATTAGATTATAGAAAATTCAGGTTTAATTAGGCTCAAAATAGGTTTTTAATAATTTCAATAGGCTGAAATTTGCTAGATTTCAAAACAATATAAAAATGGGTTTTCAAATGATTTTGTTTTCTTTAAAGAATTCTACGGGCTAATTGAATTTTTGGTTTTAATCTTTAAAATATATTTTTATAGAAATTCCAAAAGCTAATGAATTCCTTTCAGTTACTTTAGTTAGTATAGTTTCAATAATCCTTTATAATTAACTTTGAAATAAATAAATAATATTGAAATGAATGAATGAGCTCGAATACAAAAGCCAAAAGGCTTAGTTCTTTTGAAATGGCTGAGGGTCTTAAATACAATAGAAAAAGGATGAGGTGAGATTCCCAAGGGTATTTTTAAGAAAAATTATTTTTAAATAACATATTTTATTTTAAATTAAATATTTTTCATCTATATATATAATCAAAAGCTTGGCTCGAACTTTTTTATTTTTAACCGACTTCAAAAAAGGAAGAGGTTCTCTATTCGACTGAATTTTTTTTTGTGTCTATGTTACCTCATATCTCCGCCAATTGTGAACCGATTTTGAAAAAAAATTTCGCATTGGGTTCAGTCTATCTTTCGATTGGTCCCATTTTTTTCATAGGTATTAGACCTTTTTTGTTAGGTTTGTTCAGGCCTAACTTTTTGTTTATGAACCGATTTCGATGATTCTTTTTTTATTGGAAAGGGGTATCTTAGGGATGGTGTCATATTAATTTGGTCAAGTTCTGAAGATATGATCACTATTAATAACATCACTAAAAAGAGGAAAATAAAAATAATTTTTAAGAAAAAAATAAAACCGACTTCAAAAAATTAAATGCAACAAATAAAATACACTAAAAGGTATAAAATAATTATTATCTTATTTAGTTACAACTAAACGACGAAATATTAACATGAAATTACTTTTTGAAGTCGGTGACAAACATATACCTTTCATGAATCGCACTCGACGGATCTTACTTAGTACGTTTGGAGGATATGCTTGCTTATAGGTACAGTTTGTTTGGTACCGACTTCAAAAAGTAATTTCATGTTAATATTTCGTCGTTTAGTTGTAACTAAATAAGATAATAATTATTTTATACCTTTTAGTGTATTTTATTTGTTGCATTTAATTTTTTGAAGTCGGTTTTATTTTTTTCTTAAAAATTATTTTTATTTTTCTCTTTTAGTGATGTTATTAATAGTGATCATATCATCAGAACTTGACCAAATTAATATGGCACCATCCCTAAAATACACCCTTTCCAATAAAAAAAGAATCATCGAAATCGGTTCATAAACAAAGAAGTTAGGCCTGAACAAACCTAACAAAAAAGGTCTAATACCTATGAAAAAAGAATATGACCAATCGGAAGCTAGACTGGACCCAATGCAAGAAAAATTTTCAAAATCGGTTCACAATTGGCTGAGATATGAGGTAACATAGGCACAAAAAAAAAAAAAAAATTCAGTCGAATAGAGAACCTCCTCCTTTTTTGAAGTCGGTTAAAAAATAGATAGTTTTTTTTAATCTTTGTTGCAGTTTTTTTATTGCTAGTTTAGTTCTTTTATTGTTTGGCAAGCTATGTTGGCTAACCTGAACTCTTTTTAGTTTTTCCTGAATTTTCCAATTTTCCGGGCAACTTTTCCAATTTTTTTTACGTATTAACCTGAATTGGACTATTACAAACATTTAAAAAAAAACATTAGCCAAATCGGTCCAGGCATTTGAGAGATCTGCGCTTACAAAGAAAAAGAAATTCATTTTCATTATATAGATATCTGACTCTTTGAGAGCTTGTATCTCAGAGATGAAAAAAAGTTATTTTTTCTCCATCTATTAGTCAGGGGTTTCGCCCCCTGAACCCCCAAAAATTATATATACTTCACAAATAAAATTTTTATTTATCTCATAATTTTTTATTTAAAATTACAATTAACAATAAAAAAATAGAATTTCTTAGTAAAAATAATTGTTTTTATTTAATTAAACTATCAATAGTTTATATACCTATATAGTTATTTCATTAAAAAAAAATCAAAATTTTTAATGAAAAAATAATACATATACTTAATTAATCTTTTTTAACATATTAACAAAACAATAAGAAGATGAAAAAAAATTCTGCTACTCTCGGAAAAAAGAAGATTATTAATAAAAAATGTTATGCTTCTTCTTTTACTTTACCATACAGGGTATGGTCAAGTATTGTAATCGTGCATGAAAAAAGTGGTTTTTTCCTTCTTTTTTCTCGAAATATCTCAAAAACGGCTGAAACTATTTTGATTAAAAAATTGAGCGAAACCATGGCATTTCGCTCCTACAAAAAAGCTCTAATAAGTAAACAGCGAAAAAATTATATTTTTCGAGATAATAATTGTTTTGTCAAAATGTCTGTTAGTATGTCAGGTTGTCTGGTTGAGCGTTACCAAATTTTTGTGGACGAGCTAGCTCAAAAACTAGTGTGAATATCGAAACCAAATTTCCCACGTAGTTTTGGTCGATTGAGATTAAGAGCTGATTAGATTTTGTGCGCATATCGACCAAAAATTAAGGGGGGTGGAGGGAGGGTTAAAAATTAAAAATCTAGGCTATTTGAGCAAACTCAACCAAATTTTGTACACATAATCAGTGGGACCCCAGAAGTCTAAAAATGGAAAAACTAACCCCCTCCCCACATGATTATAAATAATTTTATAAAATATTAAATATAAGAGAGAGGCCAGGTTGTATGGTAAGGTCAAGTGGATGGCCACATCAGAACACGTCAGCTTTTTCAAGTAAATTCAGCATCTTTAGGTCCACAGATATTGCCCTTGCTAGGGTGTATGTCCAAAAGCAGAGGGGATGCTTTCATAATTTTTAATAGAAGAAATAATTTGAATAAATAATTATATTTGAATTGAGCTCATCGTTCATTTGGTCACTTTGCCCCCCCCCCCCCCTAGCCCCCTGTCCCCCCACCAGTCTACCTTCTGCCTGAAGACGCAGTCAAGCCGAGCTCTCCGCCTGCGCAAACTCCTTGGCCAGCTCTCTCTTAGCAAATTGGCTAGGAATTGAAATATTTTACTTATTTCTTTAATTTTTTGTTTCAATCCATCCTTTACATGATTATTGAATTATTTAATATATATTATGTACTTTGATTTTAATATTATTGTTCTCGGTGTTATCATCCGCTTCTCTTGGCAAAATTTGTAAGAAATTTGAATGTCTTAGTTAATTTTCTAATATTTTTAACCGACTTCAAAAAAGGAGGAGGTTCTTAATTCGACTGTTTTTTGTGTGTCTATGTTACCTCATATCTTCGCCAATTGTGAACCGATTTTGATGATTTTTTTTGCATTGAGTTCAGTCTAGTTTACGATTGGTCCCGCTTTTTTTCATTGGTATAGGACCTTTTTTGATATGTTTGTTCAGGCATAACTTCATTGTTTATGAACCGATTTTAATGATTCTTTATTTATTGGAAAGAAGGTACCTTAGGGTGGATACCATATTAATTTAGTCAAGTTCTGAAGATATTATCAATGACGAAATAACGTAAATCTCAATTCTTATGACCAAATAATCGAAATTATAATATAATAAATAAAATCTTTTATAAAAATCTTAAACATTCATTTAAAACCCGCAAACGTTTCGAGAGAATTTTCTATATTTATGAATTGAATTTTTTATCATTTTCTGATTCATTCGCCTGACGCTTTCTCTTATGAGATGCATGCAAGGTATTATATTAAGTCACTATTAATAACATCACTAAAAATAGAAAAATAAAAATAATTTTATAAAAAAAATATAAACCGACTTCAAAAAAATTAAATGCAACAAATAAAATAATAATAACTTAAAAATCAAATAAAATACACTAAAAAGTATAAAATAATTATCTTATTTGCGTTTATATAGTTCTGTTTTTTGGCACCAACTTCAAAAAGTAATTTCATGTTAATATAATTATTTTATACCTTTTAGTGTATTTTGTTGAGTTTTAAGTTATTATTATTTTATTTGTTGCATTTTAATTTTTTTGAGAGTCCGTTTTTAGTTTTTTTATGAAGATTAAATTAAACCTTGTATCGCGAGATACTATAGCTCACTTTTAGTATACATTTTTGATTTTATTAATTCGAATTGTCTAATGTTCAGCCTTTCGCCTAGGCATGTGATCAGAATTTATTATTTATTATACCTCAACTCATAATTAAAAGGTTTTGATTTAATAACATTGTTAGTCACTCCTATCGACTAATTTATTATTATTTGCTTTTAATTTAATTATTCATTAATTAAAAATTTGTTTATAAGATTTTCGTGAATTGAATCAAATGACTTATTAATTAAGTATAATATATAATTAAATTTTTTTGATTTTTCCAAAAGATCTAAGATCTATTTTCTTTCTCTCTATCTTTTCACTAGATACATACATACACATTTGTATAGAAACTTTATGAAAAAATGAAAAAATAATTGAAATAAATATATATAACTAGCTGACGCGGGTCACTTTCGGCCCGTGCGTCCGACCCCTGGCGGGGGAGCGCCTCGTTTTATGGTTAAAATTGATATAGATATTAGCCGAGCTCGGCCACGCGTTGCTGTGACTAACTACTTATGCTTCACGCCTAAACCACTGGACCTGTCTCGAAACTATATTCCCCAACATATGGCGTCCGTTTGGTGTTCCGATTGGCATATCTAAATGTTAGGCCAGGTTTATAATTAATTAAGCAAAATAATTAAATAATATATATTTAATATTTAAATATATTTAAAAAATAATGTAGTTTTGAAAAATAAATTGAAAAATGCAAATAATTGCAGAATCTACTCTTATTAAACGAGAAAAAATAGGTTAGGTATATAGTTCTTAATTTGAAAACGGCACTTACCGATTTTGATGAAACAAATTCTATTAAGAAGTTTTGAGGATGAGAAAACGATCTGGCTGGAGTCTGGGCCTCAGACAAATTTAATCTTAATTGATCTTTTCTTAATTAAAGTAATTATTGATAGATGAAAATCTCAATAAAAGTTTGTTTTACATTTTTTTCATTTGTCTTTTCATTTTTAATTGGTTTTTTAATTTTAAAACCCACTAATAGGTTATAGCAAATATTAATATATAAATATAATAAAAATTAGGAATTTTTTGTTTGTTTTTAATTAACAGGTGTGTCTAAATCATAACAAAACAGGTGTGTTTACAAATAAAGTGGTTGAAGTGGCTTTTTTATTATATAACTTGGAAACAAATCTTATTTAATTTTATGTTTTTATTTCAGATCCTATACGATTATTTTTTTATTATTATTTTTCCTATTTATTTTTATAATGTTTATCAATATGAACGAATGTGGGCAAATTGGTGTACGAGTAAACAAATATACACATAATATGTAGACCATTAGAAAGCTAGAAATGCAAAAACTGGGTGCGGGGTGGGGTGGTTGTGGGAGGTGCAGGAGGTGGGGCGCAGTTGTGGTGATTCGCGGTGGGCGTGGGAGTGGGGCGGAGTGGGGTGCAGTCGTGGGGGCGAGGTGTGTGGTTTCGGGAGGCGCCAGAGAAGCGCTGGCGTCGTTTCCTCGAAAAAAACATTTTTTACATGCCACGAGTGTGATATCTATAAAAACACTCGTGTATTTGAATGGAATGTTGTGTGGGAATTTCAAAAGAAATCGGTGAAGAACTTTCGGAGATCCTTCAACGTATCACTTAAAGCGTAACAGTACATTTTTATTTATATAGATCAAATTAGTTACGTAACATGAAATGGAATTTTCTTGAAGGTGTGCACGTTTTCTTAAACTTGGACTTTGCCTTACCTTTATCCCCAGTGATAAGTTAAATAATTTTTTCCTATTATCTCTTTTGGAAGAAATGTTTAATATTTCTAGACTCCTTGTAATCAATCCTCGATAATACTAAATATTAAAAAATTTTATTTAGACAGGAATTAAAATATTGATAATTTTATTGATTAAAGTGTTTCAGACGAAACTGCCTCTGGTCCTTCTTCTCATCTCCAAGGGTAGTCAGCAATGTTAGTCCAGTATTTATTCAATCAATTATTATTGTTGAATATCAGCTTTTTGTTTTCATAATATATTTACTTTCATTAAATATCGAATAATAATCGTGTCTCTCGTTTGAAGTGGACAATCCTTTTCCACTTTTATTCTCAACTATCTTTCTCTTGATTAATAAATAGAAAATACATATATTTAATCAACATAAAAATGAATAAATTCAATTATATTATTCAGATTAAAATTTTAATGTCACATTTGAGATTCAATTTAGCTTCTGAATACTATTTTAATATTAGAAATGTGGATTATTATATAGGTTTTGTTCTCTCTTAAATAGCTTCATCAGCGAAGCTTCTCTTGATTTATTTGAGACATTTTCAAGTTCTCATCTTTAATTTTTTGACATTAGTCTCATAAAATAAACATTCTTTTGTTCAAAATGCACATACAGAATGCATAAAATAAATTCCAAGATATTAATGAATTATGTTTTTCGAAATAAAAAATGTTTATTTAATACTACTAAGGCCTAATAATAATCAACGAGAGAGCTTGAGTAAGTTAGTCTCCAATAAAGAGCCAAAATGGAGACGTTGTAGATTTGAGGTTTTGGTGGTCGAATTGTTTATTATAAGAAAAGTTTTGATTCAAAATCATTTCGATTGCATATTTCTAATGAGGAAATCTCATCAGGATGCTCAAAGTTTTGTCACCCATTTATAGAGTAGTTTTTAATTATTGTAGAAGAAGTTTTGAGTCAAAGAGGTCAATACTTTTTTACTTTATAAACCTTGGCACCTGCCCGAAAAAGTACTTTATGCCCCAAAGTTTAGCCACAATACGACGCCATAGATTAAGTAAAAAAGCAAGATTGCATTCATTAGGATAACCGATTTGAACACTCTTAAGCAAATCTCTGAAAGCGCCTTTTGGATAGGCATCCTGGAAGGAAGTAGGGGAGGGTGCGCCCCTCTCCTGCCCGAGAGGAGGAAGTCAAATGGAGATAGATAGAGAATAGAGAAGAAATTCTTTATTACTACTAACAATAATTTATTTATTTGTTTACTATATGAGTTTACACTCAGGCGTCCTTGAAGTACGTCGTTAATAGGTTGATTTATTTTATATTTATTTTAATATTTATAATCTGCTTAAAATTCTCTACAATTTAAGCTTGGACTATTTTCAAAGGGGATAATTGCTACCATGATTTCATAGAAGGGCAATTATTTAAGATTTAAGAGATCTTAAAAATCAAATTTCTGTCCACGGTTTTATTTCTACTCATACAAGTATGAAAATGTTTTAGGTAATAAAGAAGAATTTATTTTATCATTTTTAGTGAGTTTTTAAATAAATATGGGTTTTCCATAAAGATTTTTTTTCAATATAATTTTATTTAACACGTTTTAGACTTAGAGTTATGATGAAATTCTGTTGTTTCGATGAATTTTTGTCACAAGAGCAGCAACATAGATATATTAATTAATTCTTGAGGATATTATGAAAATAAACTAATGATCGCCTAGATAAAGATTAAAATTAAATCAAAACGTCAAAACGACAAAAGAAAAGAATTTTTTTCCATGGCTGATTATCTTCATATTAACTTATAATAATACAGTTAGGCCTATATTTTATTTTATTTAATTAAACCGCATGGTAGAGAAAGTTTATACTCATTTTAAATTGTTTAGAATTTTATACAGTTTATTTATTATCTGAAAACATGAATCAAAACGTTACGACGTACCCCTAGGACATCAGACCCTAAAAATTAAAAAAAGTAAAATAAATATATAAATTTAAATTTTGCTTCCCTTCCTCTCCGGGACCAGAAGGGCGCGCCCTCCCCTACGTCCCTCCAGGATGCCTATCCAGCAGGCGCTTCCATTGGCTGCTCAAACATTGTTCAAACATTCGGTTATCCCAGTGATTGAACCCGAAATTTTATTTTAAATATTATCGTAATATATGATCTCACAACTATTAATTTTTTGTGTTACCCTTAAAATGAAAAATCATTGTCAAGACGTTTAATAAAAACAGAAATAAATTAGTAAGATTACCTAAATGTAATAAAAACCAATGATTTATTTATTTATTTTTATCTTATTTTTCAGAAGTTCCACATTCACTTATTTGTTTACTATATGAGTTTGCACTCAGGCGTCCTTGAAGTACGTCGTTAATAGGTTGATTTATTTTATATTTATTTTAATATTTATAATCTGCTTAAAATTCTCTACAATTCAAGGTTGGACTATTTTCAAAGGGAAAAATTGCTACTATGATTTCATAGAAGGGGTAGTTTTAAATGAAATTTATGTGCTATACATATCAGCTGTTTTGTTTTTTAATATTATAGTATACTAGCTGACGACCGGGCCTTCGGCCCGGCGTCACCTAGCCCCTGGCGGGGAGCGTCTCGTTCATACCAATTTAATAATTGAAATTTAAAATCTTACTGTAAGTATCGAAAGAATGTGCTGAATGAAATTGATTCAAAAATAAGGAAGAATAAGGAAAGATTTATTTAACACATTGCTAAGCACGATCACTATCTGACCAATCAGAATCGTTCTAATAATTTAACGCTTTGGCATTGGCTATGCACTGGCCAATCAGATCGTTTCCACATACATATATATCCACATACTTTTCTATTTTATATATATAGATAGATAGATAGATAGATAGATAGATATAGCAATTTTCCGTTAACATCTTTCAGCAATTTTAAGAGAATTGTTTTTGATCCACATTTCAATTATTCAAGAGATCTTAAAATCAAATTTCTGTCCACGGTTTTATTTCTACTCATAAAAGTATGAAAATGTTTTAGGTAATAAAGAAGAAATTATTTTATAATTTTTAGTGAGTTTTGAAATAAATTTACGTTTTCCGATAAATATTTTGTTTTCAATATAATTTTATTTAACACGTTTTAGACTTAGAGTTATGACGAAATTCTGTTGTTTCGATGAATTTTTGTCACAAGAGCAGCAACATAGATATATTAATTAACCTTGAGGATATTATGAAAATAAACTAATCATCGCCTAGATAAAGATTAAAATTAAATCAAAACGTCAAAACGACAAAAGAAATGAAAAATTTTATTTTCCTTCTTGATTCTCTTTATATTTTACTTATCATAATACAGTTAGACCAATATTTTATTTTATTTAATTAAACCTCACGGTAGAGAAAGTTTATACTCATTTTAAATTGTTTAGAATTTTATACAGTTTATTTATTATCTGAAGGAAATTAACATTAATCAAAACGTTACGACGTACCCTAGGACATCAGACCTTAAAAACTAAAAAAAAAGAAAAAATAAATAAACAAATTTTCATTTGGCTTCCCTTTCCCTCGGGGACCAGAAGGGCTCGCCCTCCTCTAAAGTTTTATGCCGAGGGTAGCAGAATTTTTATATATTGAAGAAGACAATAAAATAGTGTCTTCTGCTGGAATTGTAAATTTTATTTATAATGAGACTATAGTTTCGAGTGCTTTGCCCTCTTCATCAGTCTATTACAACTGATAATAATTAATTATATAATATAATTTGCCCAGAACACGTGTAAATCTCACTCTCCATTCATACATTAATTCCATGTGAATCAATTATAATAAAATGATCAAGAGGGCAAAACCCTCGAAACTATAGTCTCGTTATAAATAAAATTTATAATTCCAGAAGACACTATTTTATTGTCTCCTTCAATATAAAATGTTCATATCGGTTATCCCAGTGATTGAACCCGAAATTTTTTTAAATATTATAGTAATTTATGATCTCACGACTATTAATTTTTTTGTATTACCCTTACAATGAAAAAGTTGTTCAAGACGTTTAATAAAAACAAAAATAAAATAGTAAGATTACCTAAATGTAATAAAAACCAATGATTTATTTATTTATTTGTATCTTATTTTTCAGAAATTCCTCATGCGCTCACTGTGTTTTTTGGGTTCTCCAGAAGAAAATAATTCCCAGAAGACTAGAACCAAAGGTTAGTAGATTTAGCTTCGATTTCATCTAATCTATTATAAAAATCCACTATCTTTTGCTAAACAAATTGTGAAGTTTTTATTAATTTAGAAAAATGATTTTTCCTTTGCATTTCAAAAAGAAACTTGAAATAGTACAAATAGAATTCTAATTTTTTTGTAGAAGATTC
Organism: Forficula auricularia; assembly: GCA_024734495.1. Lineage (NCBI taxonomy): Eukaryota > Metazoa > Arthropoda > Insecta > Dermaptera > Forficulidae > Forficula > Forficula auricularia. The sequence continues at coordinate 4,203,205 of JALMQS010000078.1, forward strand.
CCAATGTTTCGTTTCGGTTTCCCTTGAGAGGACATCTTCGAAGATAAGCTTTGAAGACCGGACCCATCGGTTAGTCGATTTTATATTACTCTTTTTCACACTTGAATGATTTTATATATACTATGTATTAATTTAATCATTTTTTTCAAATACAAAAGCTAATCAGATCTATTACAATTTGATTAACAACTTAGATTTTATTAAAATAAAGAGGAGTTTTTGTGGTATTTCACAGAAATGAAAGATTTAAAAAATTTGATGAACATTAAAATATATATCGGGTTTACATTATGTTTCACAAATAAATAAATAAATAAATAATTAATAAGTTTAGGGAAAGCGGTGTTGGTTTATAGTAAAACATATTAAACACAGGAATTATTAACGGATTATAGTGGTGTTTCACAAAGTGGAAATAAAATTAAAAAAATTAATATAAATAAATAAAAAAATCTCCAAAATATTTTAAAAGATTTTTTTAATTTTTTTAATTTTATTTCCACTTTGTGAAACACCAATATAATCCGTTAAATAATTCCTGTGAATAAATAATTGAATAAACCAACACCACAATCCCTTGATTCAATTAGAATTAATTGATTTAATTTTCATTCACGAATCCCTTCAATAAATAAAAATTCGCTGTCATAAAATATTAGAGAGAAAACAAAAACTTAGTCATGTGATTAATTTTTGTTATTAAAAAAAAATCGGTTTTTCTACATCATTACTAGAGACCGAATTTTTATGCAGTAAAAACTGCTAAAATATGCCATAAAATATGCAATTAATATGCAGAATACGTTGAAATATGCAAATATATGCAGTAAAAATTGGAAAAATAATTTTTTTTATGCACTAAAAAATTAAAATTGAAGACAAAAAGACTATATATTTGAAGGAGTGCTATGAAAGAAATAAAATGATAAAGTACTATAGATACCAAGTGTCAAATATGTACTTTCATTGAGTAAAAAATTTGACAAAATTCTCATTATATTAATATTAAAAAAATCTTTAAACTCAAAGAGTGCTCTTGAATAAAATCAACATTTAGTTCCAGTTTCTCAAATATAATGTTTGAAAAAATGTGATCGAAAAAATACGGTGGGGGGGGGGGTAGTTTTATTTAACTTACACGATTGTATTGTATTGCTTTTATTTTTTTATATTAACTAACTTTTCTTATTGACGTACAAATAATAAACTAATAAAATAATGCAAATATTTGTCCGCCTATAATCTGATCACTACATTGATTTACACACTCTTTCACACACGCACACAAACACTCAATGGCCAAAATGGGCTATAGTTATCGAAGGAAATTAAAAAAATAAAAATAATAATAATAAAGAAATAATTAACAAAGGATCTCAAAAATAATTAAAATTTGATTTTAATTGTGAATAATTTATGTTAACAAGTATTTTTCTAAATTATCTTCAATTTATTATGTCTATGGTCACTTGAAATTGATTTATACGATGACAAGGAGAGCTCCACATCCTCAGATGTAATGGGGGCAAATTTCAAAGAACTTTATATATATATATATATATGTCTTCATTTTTTTTCATTCTTCTCCAAAAATTTACTTTTAAAAAATCTGAATTTGGCCCGAAATAGGCAATATCTGACAAAAAATCCTTCAAATATGCAATTTTATGCAATATTACTCAAATATGCAAAAATATGCAGTATAAAATTTAACCCACAGTATCCTAGATGCATGATTCGGATAGATAATTGATCCCCTGGGTCGTATGTGGCGGCAAACAAAATATTTAAGTGCATAGGAATCCGGTCTCTAATCATTATTAATTCTTAATTAAATTGACAAATCATACTCCATATTGTTTAGATTATTTTTTTCTTGAATTGGCTAAACTCTCTAACAAATCATTTAAATTTTAAATTTGAATTTTATATTTTTTTAGAAACAAAGGAGGAGACAACAACCAGCTGGCTCACCAGGGAAGGAGATTAGCCATCGCTGGAACTTGGTGAGTCAGATTTTATTTTATAGCAAAAAGGTCAAAAATATATAATTATTTTCAAAATTTCTTTTTACGTAACAATGTACTCTTGGTCAAAATATTTTCAATTTTTTTCTAGTTTCATTAAAATCTTCGATATAATTGATTGGCCTTTTTGATTTCTAAAGAGGATGCTTATTTATTTATTTATTATTTTTTTGAAAAATATTAAATATCATAGATAAAATATAAATCAATCAAATTAACAATTTTAAAAGCTTCTGATAACCATAAAGAGAAACAAAGAGGTTGTCCTCTGCTTGATGCAAATAAACATACACAAATATACATACGTATATCAAAAATATATATCTGTACATCGGCTAAGTAAAGATTAAAAAATTTTCAATATCCATGCGCTACTGACCCCATGAAAAATAATATTTATATTTAAAAAAAAGACTGATGATGAAGGCCAAGCCTTCGAAACTATAGTCTCAAACAAATAAAAATATATTAATTGGATATCGATGAGGCAGTCAAAAAAGAAGAAGATAATTTACACTATCGTTTTATCCTTATCATTTTATTCCAAGAGAATAATTATTTTAAAAGAAAAATCCTGGAAATGATAGCTATAAAAAATCTCTTGCCGTAAATTACACAACGGACATAATAGAGCTGAGTATTTGTTGGGACGGCATAATTGGTGATCTAAAACTTGTATAGTTAAAATATAATAATGTGAATAGATAATATGTAAATAATTGTAAATAGTAAATTCGTAATTTAATTTAGAGACTTGTCAAACCTTTTTAGGATTTATGATGAAAAAAAATAAAAAATAATAATGAAATAAAATAAATAAATAAATAATTTATAAAAACTTTGTATATATATGTATAAAGTATAATTAAAGCAAAATACACATTGTTGTACTGTATAAATAAAATAATTATGCTCACAACCGCTTTGCGCACGGTCTATCTGGGAGGAGATTTGGCTAATGATATATACTTATATCAAAATTTTGCAAATCATTACTACACTATAATTCTGCTGAGAATGAAATACAATATATTATTGTTACTGACACTGAAAGAGGAGACAGAGGGGAATGTCGCATTAGATTTCCTTCACTGACTTTTCAAAGTGAGTAGAATATTTTTGATTAAAAAATTGTATATAATTATATATTAATTGTATTTATAAAAAAAATTTTGTGATGATCTTGTTTGTAATGATGGCCAAATCCCATTTTAATTAATTACAGACCCTGAAGAAGGAGGGAATAGCCTCTGAAGAAGGAGGGAATAGACTCCGAAACGTCCGTTTTATGAATAAAAAGATAGTGTAAATTATCTTCTTCTTTTTTTGGACTGCCTCATCGATATCCACTTAATTCACTTATCAGTCCGTCTCCAAAAATTACTCCAAATAATATATATTCAGATATATATTTTTGATATATATGTGTGTATGTTTATTTGCATCAAGCAGAGGGCAACCTCTTTGTTTCTTTTTATGAATCAACAACTCTGCTACTTTCGGAAAAATAAAAACTTTTCAATTAGATAAATAACCATATGATTATTGCAATCTCAATGACAACAACGTTTAAAAACAAAGTTTTAATTTTCATTTCAAATGAATAAGCCTTAAAACAACTAAATACTGAGTTTGATTTATAAACAATATATAAACGTATATAAATATCTTTATAAACATGGAATTCTCTCCTCATAAAAATAAAAGTAAAGTGTACTGTTGTGTTTACGGGTGTAATTAAAACATGAAAAAGTTCGCTTTCATTTATTTCCAAAAGAAATGATAGTTTTGTGAAAATTGCGATTATTTTTAATCATAAAGAGTTAATCGTTAGACACGATGCTTAGGTGAAAGTTCTTAGAATGGGAAAAAATATATCACCATCTATGCTAGTGTGTTCACGTCATTTTACTCAATATATTACATTTCTTCTCGTAAGTATAACAAATAACTAAATATCTACAAATTTTTAAATCTAGATTCAAGTATTTACAATTTAATTGAAAAGTTTTTGTTTTGCCGAGAGTAGCAGAGTTTTTGATTCACAAAGAGAAACAAAGAGGTTGTTCTCTGCTTGATGCAAATTAACATGCACACATATATATCGAAATGACATATCTGTATATATATATATTATTTATTTGTTTGAGAATATAGTTTCGAAGGCTTTGCCCTCATCATCTTTAGAGAAAGAAATTGCCCAATATAGAAAAGGAGTGAGTATATAACAGGTCCTTCAATAAGTCCGTAGGATAAGTAAGAAAAAAACAAAATTTTGACAAAACTCGATTTTATTATTCTACATAGTTGCCTTCGAGGGTGATACAACGAGTATAGCGATTTTCCAACTTTTCGATACCACTTTTATAGTACCATTTCTCTTTCTCGTCAAAATAGGTTTCAGTTTCAGCGATTACTTCATCATTGGACTTCTTTTGGATTCTGGTGTGTAATAGTGAAGCCATGTCTCATCTATTGTCACATATCGACGATAGAATTCCATTTTATTGCGGTTTAACAGCGCGAAACACTCCTCTGAAACATCGATTCGTTGTTATTTTTGGTCGACTGTGAGCTCACGGGGCACCCACTTTGCACAGAGCTTTCGCATACCCAAATGTTCGTATAAAATGGTAAAAACACTACTCTGATATCTTTACAATGTCAACTAGCTCGTGCAACTTAAATTTGAGATCGTTTATAACCAATTTGTGGATTTTTTTATGTTTTCTGGAATAACAGCATCTTTTGGGCGTTCACTGCACTCTGCATCATTTGTGCTGGTAAGACCACGTTTAAATTCAGCAATACACTTCTCTACCATTTGTCTCGATGGAGCAGAGTTCGGATAATGTTTATCAAGCCATTGTTTGGTTTCCACTATATTTTTTTTAATTAAAAAGCAATGCTTTATTAAAATTCGAAATTCATTTTTTTCAATAACAAAAGTTGAATCACACAAAATGCTATAACTCACGAATTAATAGTCAGATTGCTGTCAAATTTATACACGTATCGTTTGAAGGTTAGTACTAAATAAAAAACATATAGAAAAAATTCTAGTAACGCCATCTATGTGTCATCCTACGGACTTATTGAATGACCTAATAGTTTGAAATGCAAGGACTGTGATGCGATTTATGCTTGAAAAACAGAACGTAATTTAAAAATTCGATTAAAAGAACATTTCAGGGGATTTTAGAAATCAAAAAAATGAGAATTCACTACCTCTACATTTGAATTCAAATAATCACTCATTCCCAGAAGGTACAGGAATTACCATAGATTAATTAAGGCAGAGAGAAATCCTAGATTGATTGACCTTATTGAATCTTTAGAAATTCTTAAATCATATAACAAAAATTCTGACCTCTGTTTAAATAACAGATTCGAATTTACAAATAGCCACCTGCTTAAAGGATTCGAATTTACAAATAGCCACCTGCTTAAAATGTACAGTTGTCATAACAGAGAATAAAAGAAAATGGGATAAGTTCAACTAACCCCCCCCCTCCATTGTTCGGGGTTCTTTGTTAGTTTAAGATATATATATATGAATGTGTGCCCAGAAAATGTTTTTAATTCTACCTGGCTATTCAGCTTAGAAGAAAGGAATTTTTTTTTTTTAATTTTTTCAATATCAACGCGATGCTGATCTAGTGAAAAAATAATATTTATAATTAAAAAGACTGATATTGGTAAAGCTCTATAATATTCTGAGGTATATGAATCAAACCATTGACTAAGATGTAGTTGTCGGTTGTCACAGGGTACTTCTTCCATTAGAAATGAAATAAATTTTTTCTGTTTTTTGGTTCTTATATATTTTTCCAGGAGTAGACGTTTCGATAAGTATGCCTTGTCATCATCAGTCTATAAAGTAAAAAAAAACAAGGAACTTGAATATAAATTTGTCATGAAGAGAAACCATGCAAGGTCATATTAATTGAACATTAACAGTAAAAATAATTAAGAATATAAAGTGATGACTTATTATATGATATATTAAACATAAGTAAAATTAATTTATACCTATGTAGCGGCCCGTATTGCTTTGGCTACGAGCTTTTAGACACGGCCGCTAGATGACTCAGTCAGATCGTTGCGACACTTTGCATGACTGATAATATTTCAGTCATGTATTAAGTAAGGCAATTCGATCTCGACTAATCAGCGAAGGAGGAGCCATCCAACAACAAGGAGCTCCTCACCCGCCAGCTAGGCGGGTGGCGCCCAGCCCGGCTCTTTACCAGGGACGAACATCGCCCTGTCCAAATCATTGTTAGGTCCCCACCAACTAGGTGGGCAGCGCGGACACGCACCACGCAACCAACCCCCTAACACCTATTTCCGTTTTTTCATAAGTATACAATTTATATACCTCAGAGTATTATAGAGCTTTATCAATATTTAATAACGAGTCCTGTTGTTATACTGTAATAATAAAAAAAGACTGATGATGAGGGCCAAGCCCTCGAAACTATAGTCTCAAACAAATAAATAATATATATATATATATATACAGATATATCATTTCGATATATATGTGTGTATGTTTATTTGCATCAAGCAGAGGACAGCTTCTTTGTTTCTCTTTGTGTATTTACAATTTATTTATTTTATAGTGAGATAAAAACATTATCTGAAAAACAGCTGTCGCCTCAATTAATCTACCTAAGAATTCTGTCGACTTCTCAAATAAATCAAATCATGTTCTATCTGCTCAGCGAGAAAAAAGACAAAAAAGGAGATTATCTTTAAAAAATGAATGAAGATAATACACATCAACAAACGTCAAAAGGATCCAGTGATTACAATTATGATGAGCATTTTCATGACTTTGATTATTGGAATGATCAGACTGAGCAAAGAAGTGAAAAAAAAGATAAATAAATAAGTAAATCTTTATTCCCCGACCTGCTTAGAGGCACAAGTCCTCGGTGGCTAGGTCCTCCAAACATCAATCTCTCTAGCTACAATACATTAACAAACATCAATACAAATTAACTACAACAATTTAATAAATAATAAACAAGTAAAAAAAAAAAAAAAAAAAACTAGATATGTATGCTCATTAACAAATAACATGAAAAGTAATTTACAAATTCCGCGCAAAAACCCGAAACCAGGAGCAAGTGACGCATTAGTCATCCCGGAATTTGCCATGAGTTGTTAAGGAAACCTGGTCAAAACCTTAACAAGGATGGTATGACCTCTCTCTACCTCAGCTAACCTCTGTTTGGTGAGAACTAAATAAAATTTTGTACAACTTTAGGACTTGACAAAATTTATAATCAATTTAATCATAGGAGACAGAGGACTATAATTCCAAGTAGTAATAAATAGACTGTTGCACAAATCAATGCCAGATCCTACAAATAAATGTAAACCTACATATTAATATCTGAATTAACTAACTTGTAGGAACCAAACCTATTAAAATTAATATCTTTCTTCCCTAAATCCTTATAATCTAAATAATTATCTGAATCATCCTAATAACAAAAACCACCACTGGTTTCAACACCTATACTTCTAGTCCCAACCCTGGATTGACTCCATTTTCAAACATTTGATCTAAAAAAAGAAAAAAAAAATATTTTAAAAACAAACAAAATATTTACCTTAGCAACGCAGAGATTTCCTTATTCCAACCTAATTTCAAAACCAACCCTTTCTTTTGTTATCTCTAAATGAAAAGAAGAATTAACAAAACTCCCTCCCCAAAAGAGACAAAAAAAGAACTAATAAAAACCTAGCAAAAAGCTTCAAATTCGTAAGACAGCTTTTTGTTTACCCACCAGACTTCAAAGAGACATAAATCAAAAAAAAAAAAAAAAAGGAGAAGTTTTTTTTTTTTTTTTTTTTAATGCAATCGAAAAAGAAGGGGTGCACCAGTAAAGATGTAGCCCCTATGGATCTCGAAAGACCCTTGCATTACCGAAGAGAAGGAAAGTTGATTAAGTGAGAGGGTGTAGACGTAGGTGTCTATGCACCCTGGTTTTGAAGGTTTGAAGATCATAGGTGCTGGGAAAGATAGAGGCTGGGAGAGAGTTCCAGTTCCTTGAAGTCATGGGGATATATGTATTGGCGAATGAAGTGGTCCGGCACTTTTCCAATTTGACCGCGAAAGAGTGTTGGGAGTCGGCAAGGCAAAACGTGTGCTGCGTGCAAAAGCATGCTTTGGGGGGAATTGTTGATTTCATCTCATCAGAGCACCTGCCGTGATAGTATCTATAGAAAAGGGAAAGGGCAGAGACATCTCTTCGATGAGCCAGCGAGTCGGTGAGGGTAGAATCGTCAATTAGCCTGACGGCTCGTTTCTGAATTACATCAAGGGTAGCAAGAGAATATTTTGAGGCTCCTCTCCACAGATGAGAGCCGTGTCGAGACATGGGCGGATTTGGGCCTTGTAGATGGTGAGAAGTTGTGGGGTTTGTAAAATCGCTTGGACCTGAATAAGAAGCCAATCTTCCTTGCTGCAGATTTCCCCACAGAGGAGATGTGTTCATTCCAAGACAGGTCAGATGCGACAGAGACGCCCAACATGGATAGGCTGTCAGTTAATATTTTCAGGTATTCGAATCGAAGTGAATATCAGGAAATCTCTATTTTCGCGCCTAGAAATTAGGACAACATTGAGTCTTATTTGAATTAAATCTATCTGGCATAGAACAAGTTGTTTAAAATTTTTAATATGGTATTCAGTCCATTATTAAAGATGATGTACAAAATTTGTGAAAAATTGGTATTAATATTTGCATGCGGCCCGCTGGGAGTCATGTTGCGGCCCTCTGACCTGGCTCAAATGAACATAAATGTTAACTTTATTGTACTCTAGCTGCGAGGCGCGCCTTCGGCGTCCCTCTTGCTAGCCAAGGGGCACGCCCCCTGGACCCCAAACCAGGAATCCCACCCTCACACTCCACTCCCACACGAAACCCACCCAGCACCCATACTCCCGCGCCACGCAACCGTGCCCAGCCCCCGCCCCCACAGCAGCACCTCAACACTATATCCCGCACCCTACTCCCCCCGAAACCCACCCAGCACACCCGCACCATGCACCCGTGCCCAACGTGAAATTACATTCCCTACAACTTTGCTCATTATAAAATTTGCCATAGAGTTAATAGTTTAGGAGTTATTTGATAATTTTCATTCGTGCGCCTTCCCCAAACCCCCTTTTGGGTCAAAATATCAAAACGTTATATAGCTAAAAACGTAAGTTAGAAGACATCTGATACAAATATGAAATTCCATAATAATCCCTTCAGCCGTTTTGACGTGAATCGTGAGCAACTTTTCGCGGAAACCACGGAAACATACAGACATACATACAGAAGAATTTTGTTGAGGGTGTTTTCGTTCATAATTTTGCTTGCAACCAAAATTTGGCGTGATTTGGAGCAATGTACAGACCAAACTTTAATTTTATATATATAGATACCACCAAAAGAGCATTACATCATGAGTCGTTTGTATCATATATTTTTAAATTATAGCTAATAGAAATTTGAAATTTCTCTCATTTTTTGAAAAATTCATTGGTTTGAGCTATTTTAAATATCCGTAAATATTCGTCTACAAGAGAAAGATCAATTAATTAATAAGATGTATGAACATATTTTTGCATTTCAAATGAAACTTGGCCTTTGGGAACAACAGTTGCTTACAAAAAACTTTACTCACTTTCCTATATAGTCATTGCAATCAAACGTCCCAGAGGAGGTGGCTGATAAATACGCTTCTTTAATATCTGAATTAAACCTCGAATTTGAATATCGATTTCTGGATTTTTAAAAAACATCATGTGCTTTTTTGAGCATTCGCAACACCATTCGCGATAGACGTGAATTTATTACCAGGAAGATTACAAATGGAACATTGTGAAATGTGTTCTGATACACAGTTAAAGGAGAAATTCTATTAAGTTGAATTGGAAGAGTTCTATAAAACCTTTTTGGACAAGGATAAAATAATATCCTGCGTTTTACAAACATGCTCTGTCGATGGTTTCGCTATTTGGAAACACTTATGGGGCATAAGCCCAGAATTGACACAGGACTGTCAAAGATGATGGGAGAGTATTAATTGGGTCGAACTCTTATAGAAATAAGGCTAGCAGATAAGAGGAAGAGTTTATTATATATATGTTTAAGGCGACACTTACTGATGGGCACTGGGCATACGGAGTATTTAAAAAGTTTCAAACTTTTACTTTACCATACAGGGTATGGTCAAGTATTGTAATTTTTTAAATTTTTGTTTGGTTTCACGGCTGGCTGAAAGATACAGAAAGACATGTATGTTTGTTTTTGAAATAATTAAGCAAGCCTTTGATTGAAGTAATTCAGCTCCGCCCCTGTAAGCTGAAGGGTATGCATTCAAATTGAACGCCCTGGATTGCGGGCTGCGTTAACAGGCGCTGAATTTCTGACTAGTACAGTGGTTTCTGACCTATTCAGTTTAATTACCCTTGTGACCAAGCCATGTGTCTTTACCCCTTGTTAAAAAAATATATTATGATAAAATAAAACTTAAAATTTATTAGGATTATTGATTCTTTACAATTTGGTTTTCTACTAAAAATTCTCAATGTTCTTTCAGGTAGGATTTGTAGAAATTTGATGGTATGATTACTATTTAAATATAAAAATTAGCTAATCCTATGACAACAAAAACAAATATTCTTTGAGTCCTATCAAAATTTTCCGCCTTTGAAACAGATGTCCAGATATTGGAAAAACTAATCAGTAGGTACCATGTATTGATACAATAGAACTTTTTGACTTTCCTTTATTGGGCTATCGTGGGTATCGGAATTCAGACACACAAAGAGAAAAAAATCGTAATTGAAAAATAATTTTCTTCGCATTTCAGACATTTTAAAGCATAATGAGCAAATAACTTATCTTATATTATTAAATGACCAATTCTTGTATATAACAGGTCATTCAATAAGTCCGTAGGATAAGTAAGAAAAAACAAAATTTTGACAAAACTCGATTTTATTATTCAACATAGTTGCCTTCGAGGGCGATACAACGAGTATAGCGATTTTCCAACTTTTCGATACCACTTTTATAGTACGATTTCTCTTTCTCGTCAAAATAGGCCTCAGTTTCAGCGATTACTTCATCATTGGACTTCTTTTGGATACTGGTGTCTAATAGTGAAGCCATAATGTTTGCTGTGTAACATTTAACATTGCTGCCATTTCCTTTTGACTCAATGTATTATCTTCATCCAATATTGCTTGCAATTAATCTTCTTCAAACTTTTTTGGTGGTCTTCCACGTTCTTCAATTCTCACATCAAAATCATTATCTCTGAACCGTTGAAATCTTTTGCATGTTTCTTCTGATAGAGCATGATCACCATATGCCTCGACAACCATTCGATGCGACTCTGCAGCACTTTTCTTCAAATGAAAACAAAAAATTAATGCTTTCCTCAAATCATCACTTTGTGGTACAAAATTCGACATATTTAACACGATGAAAAAATATGATTATTTTAAATCTTTCATTTCTGTGAAACACCACAAAAACTCCTCTTTATTTTAAAAAAAATCTAAGTTGTTAATCAAATTGAAATACATCTGATTAGGTTTTGTATTTGAAAAAAACTATCAAATTAATATATATATATATATATATAGAAAATCGACTAACCGATGGGTCTGGTCTTCGGAGCTTATCTTCGAAGATGTCCTCTCAAGGAAACCGAAACGACACTTTGGGAATCTTCTGTAAAAAAAAATAGAATTCGATTTGTACTATTTCAAGTTTCTTTTTGAAAATGCATAGGAAAAGTATTTTTCTAAATTAATAAAAACTTCACAATTTGTTTAGCAAAAGATTTTTATAATAGATTAGATGAAATCGAAGCTAAATATACTAATTTTTGGTTGAAGTTTTCTGAGCTTATCTTCTGGGAATTATTTTCTTCTGGAGAACCCAAAAACACACAGTGAGCGCAATGTGGAACTTCTGAAAAATAAGATAAAAATAAATAAATAAATCATTGGTTTTTATTACATTTAGGTAATCTTACTATTTTATTTCTGTTTTTATTAAACGTCTTGACAATGATTTTTCATTTTAAGGGTAACACAAAAATTAATAGTCGTGAGATCATATATTACGATAATATTTCAAATAAAATTTCGGTTTCAATCACTGGGATAACCTATATGAACAATGTTTGAGCAGCCAATGGAAGCGCCTGCTGGATAGGCATCCTGGAGGGACGTAGGGGAGGGCGAGCCCTTCTGGTCCCGGAGAGGAAGGGAAGCCAAATTTAAATTTATATATTTATTTTAATTTTTTTAATTTTTAGGGTCTGATGTCCTAGGGGTACGTCGTAACGTTTTGATTCATGTTAATTTTCTTCAGATAATAAATAAACTGTATAAAATTCTAAACAATTTAAAATGAGTATAAACTTTCTCTACCATGCGGTTTAATTAAATAAAATAAAATATAGGTCTAACTGTATTATTATAAGTTAATATGAAGATAATCAGCCAGGAAAAAAATTCATTTCTTTTGTCGTTTTGACGTTTTGATTTAATTTTAATCTTTATCTAGGCGATCATTAGTTTATTTTCATAATATCCTCAAGGATTAATTAATATATCTATGTTGCTGCTCTTGTGACAAAAATTCATCGAAACAACAGAATTTCATCATAACTCTAAGTCTAAAACGTGTTAAATAAAATTATATTGAAAAAAATCTTTATGGAAAACCCATATTTATTTAAAAACTCACTAAAAATGATAAAATAAATTCTTCTTTATTACCTAAAACATTTTCATACTTGTATGAGTAGAAATAAAACCGTGGACAGAAATTTGATTTTAAGATCTCTTAAATCTTAAATAATTGCCCTTCTATGAAATCATGGTAGCAATTATCCCCTTTGAAAATAGTCCAATCTTAAATTGTAGAGAATTTTAAGCAGATTATAAATATTAAAATAAATCTAAAATAAATCAACCTATTAACGAAGTACTTCAAGGAGCCTGAGTGTAAACTCATATAGTAAACAAATAAATAAATTATTGTTAGTAGTAATATAGAATTTCTTCTCTATTCTCTATCTATCTCCATTTGACTTCCCTCCCTCTCGGGCAGGAGGGGGCGCACCCTCCCCTACTTCCCTCCAGGATGCCTATCCAAAAGGCGCTTTCAGAGATTTGCTTAAGAGTGTTCAAATCGGTTTTCCTAATGAATGCAATCTTGATTTTTTACTTAATCTATGGCGTCGTATTGTGGCTATACATTGGAAAATAAAGTACTTTTTCGGGAAGGAGCCAAGGTAATCTTCATAGGTTCATAAAGTAAAAAGTATTGATCCCTTTGACTAAAAACTTCTTCAATACTTAAAAACTACTCTATAAATAGGTGACGAAACTTTGAGCATCCTGATGAGATTTCCTCATTAGAAATATGCAATGGAAGTGATTTTAATCAAAACTTTTCTTATAATAAACAATTCAACCATCAAAACCTCAAATCTACAACGTCTCCATTTTGGATCTTTATTGGAGACTAACTTACTCAAGCTCTCTCATTGATTATTATTAGGCCTTAGTAGTATTAAATAAACATTTTTTATTTGAAAAACATATAATTCATTAATATCTTGGAATTTATTTTATGCATTCTGTATGTGCATTTTGAACAAAAAATGTTTTTTTATGAGACTAATGTAAAAAAATTAAAGTGGGAACTTGAAAATGTCTCAAAAAAATCAAAGAGAAGCGTCGCTGTTGGAGCTATTTAAGGAGAACAAAACCTATATAAAAATCCACATTTCTTATATTATTATAAAATAGTATTCAGAAATTAATTGAATCTCAAATGTGATATTAAAATTTTAATTGAATAAAATAATTGAATTTATTCATTTATGTTGATTAAATATATTATGAAAGTAAAAGCTAATATTTAATAATAATAATAATAATAATTAATCAAGTACGTTTCTAGGTATTTGGACAGGAAGGTGTAAATCAAAAAATTGTCATTGATTTTTTGATTTACACCTTCCTGTCCAAATACCTGCAAACGTACTTGATTAATTAAATAATATGGATTCTATGGACTTTAATAATAATAATACTATATAAAATAAATAATTGACTAACATTTCTGACTACCCTCGGAGATGAGAAGAAGGACCAGGGCAGGAAGCCTGCGTTTTCGTCTGAAAAACATTTTAATCAATAAAATTATCAACATTTTATTATCCTGTCTAAATAAAAAAATATTTATTTTAATATGTACTATTATCGAGGATTGATTAGAAGGAATTTAGTATAAAGCGAATTATTAGAAATATTAAACATTTCTTTTAAAGACATAATGGGAAACAATTACACTGATGAACAAATTCAAATTTTTTTTTGCCCCTTTGAACAAAAATAGGTGATTATTTATAATTTGACCCCGCTGAATCCAAATCTGAAAGTAGAAATGCTGTATCACCTATCGTTTTCCGTGGTAATAATACTTCGAAATTTTAAATGATTTTTGTTTATTTACTCATGAAATAGGATTTAAATATTTAAGTGAATAACTATTAAATATAAAAAAAGAAAAAAATATATAGGACCGATTTTGACTGTCCAATGAAGAAATTTCATACCAAAAAAAAAAAAAGGAAAAAAACACATTTTTACTAGTATTTTCAAAATTTATTTCTTGAACTGTAATTGCCAGCAGAAATCTCTCCCTTGAGGTCCCAACAATAGTCTGCTAACATGTTCTGTACCGATTTTCATGAATATCGTTTCTCCAGGAGAGAAATATCCTGGTGAAATTTCTCGCCCCATTCTTTACTAACCGCTCAAGTTAGGGGGGTGAAAAGTCCAAATGCGAATGTAAAAAAGTGAATTTTCAAGGTCATATTGCACCCCATGAACTGATAACACTCCAACAAGTTCTTAACAAGTTCCTTGTAGTTGTCAGCTATCACATTTCCAAAATAATATAGCATACTTGACTGAAAGCTAACCATGCGCATTTCTCTCACGGAATTGCGGCCCAATAAATATGTCTTCTTTTAACTTACTATCACTGAGTATAGGAAATGTTTTTCTCAAGTACCCACAACCCTCACCGTGTTTATAAGCCTCAACAAAATTTTTCATCAGCCCTTACTTTCTATGTAACGGTAGTAACAAAGTCCTGTCTTTCTCAAATAGAGGGTGATTCCTAACATTCTTCTGTCCAGGAATTAAGTTTTTAGGCAAGGGGTACTGATGGGTATATATTCCCATTATGCAACAATACTACTTTTAAAATATTCTTAGATGAATCTAAAAATAGTCTCCATTTGTTTGTATGACTCCTTCCAAGTTTAGTGAATGCTATAGCCTAGTAATAAGCTAGCTACCGTTGCCATTTTATTTTTATTTATTTAGTAGCTATTTTAATATAGTTATTTAATATTAGTTTTAATTACATGAAGCTATTAGACAAGTGAGAAATGTAAAGTTGATAGAGAGACAAAGTTGCTTACTTGAATTTGGTTGTGTATTCTACACATATATTATAGAAATGATTAATATAAAAGCCGCTATTTCATATTACTAATACTTTATGAATTATAGGAATTCGAATGAGGTCTGGATAGACTTTCAAATAAAAAAAGAAAGCCGGGTGCGGAGACCTGAAACTATGGTATATGACTATAAAACTATAAAATGTGGGTGTTCCGCAAAAAATTTAGGTAATACAGGAAAGCGGATGCGATATTCGTTATCAGCATATCTGAATACATAAAGATCACCTAGTTTAATTTAAAGGAAAATTTCATTGTTTATCAGTGTTATTTAACTTATCAGTGGAGATAAAGGCAAAATAAAATCCAAGTTTAAGAAAACGCACACCTTCCAGAAAATTCAATTTCATATTACGTAACTATTTTAATTATACGTATATTTATTTCAATTATTTTTTATTTTTTCATAAAGTTTCTATACAAATGTGTATTGAAAAGATAGAGAGAAAAAGAGAATATATCTTAGACCTTATGAAAAAACCAAAAAATTTAGTTATATAATTAATTAATATTTAATTTGATAAAAACTCACCTGGTCAAAGTGCAGCTGAGAAACCGAAATCTATGAAAAAATGTTCGCACTTGGAATGTTCGATTCACGAAATCCTATAACAAAAAAAAATTAATTAATGAATAATTAAATTAAAAACAAATAATGATTAGTCTATAGGAGTGAATAATAATGTTATTAAATCAAAACCTTTTAATTATTAGTTGAGGTATTAAAATAATATGTATAAACATATATGGGACATCGAGAGGTGAACCGCGACCTAATATGCTGTACACCTACTTCCACTTGTACTTCCAAATATTTTCATGTAATTTCAAATATTTCCAAGTAATTCCAAATATTTCCAAGTACTTCCAAATATTTCCAAGTACTTCCAAATATTTCCAAGCACTTCCAAATATAACCAAGTACTTCCAAATATTTCCAAGAGCTTTCAAATATTTCCAAGTACTTCCAGAATGCTTCTAAAGAGGTATACACCTACTTCCAATCGCGGATCACCCCTCGTGGTACATGTTGTTTGTTTTCGAAAAGAGAAGCGATTCTGTTTCAGATTTTTAATTTAGAAAAAATAAATAAAAACTAATGATACTATAGTAATTTCATATATCGAAGAAACTACAACAGGAAAAATATATATGAAGAAATTAATTATAAAAGACGTCAGCTATCTCTATGAAGCAAATTCCTTTTAAATTAATAATGAATTAGTAAATTCTAAATTTATAGATTGTATTGAAGAAGTTATTAATTGTGTCAATTATTTAAATGAATATTCATTTGACGAATATATGAAGAATTTCAGAAAATTGAAAAAATTAAATGCAATAAATAAAACAATAAGAACTCAAAAATAAAATAAAATGCACTAAAAGGTATAAAATAATTATCTTATTTAGTTACAACTAAACGATGAAATATTTACATGAAATCACTTTTTGAAGTCGGTGCCAAACATATACATTTTATGAATCAAACTCGACGGATTTTACTTAGTACGATTGGCGGGTACGCTCGCTTATATAGTTTGTTTAGCACCGACTTCAAAAAGTGATTTCATGTAAATATTTCATCCTTTAGTTGTAACTAAATAAGATAATTATTTTATACCTTTTAGTGCATTTTATTTTATTTTTGAGTTCTTATTATTTGATTTATTGCATTTAATTTTTTTGAAGTCGGTTTTATTTTTTTATAAAAATTATTTTTATTTTTCTCTTTTTAGTGATGTTATTAATAGTGACTTAATATAATACCTTGCATGCATCTCGTAAGAGAAAGCGTCGGGCGAATGAATCAGAAAATGATAATAAAATAAAATTCATAAATATAGAAATTCTCTAGAAACGTTTGCGGGTTTTAAATGAACGTTTTAAGATTGATTTTTTTATAAAAGATTTTATTTATTATAATTTCGATTATTTGCTCATAAGAATTGAAAATTTACGTTAATTCGTCATTGATCATATCATCAGAAATTGACTTGATTAATATGGGACTACCCCTAAGGTACCCTCTTTCCAATATAAAAAGAATCATCGAAATCGGTTGATAAACAAAGAAGTTTTGCTTGAATAAACATAGCAAAAAAGGTCCAATACCAATGAAGAAAAAAGGGACCAATCGGAAACTAGACTGAACCCAATGCAAAAAATCATCAAAATCTGTTCAAAATTGGCGAAGATATGAGGTAACATAGACACAAAAAAAAAATCAGTCGAATTGAGAACCTCCTCCTTTTTTGAAGTCGGTTAAAAATAATGAAGATAGATAAAATATTTGAAAAAAGATAAAAACTGAAAACAGTTGTATTATCAAAATAAAAGAAACAGGTTAGACAGGTTAGTTTGCGTAAATAATTACAATAATCTCGCCTTATTTCTAATATTAGTGAGCAATTAGATATGACTAATAAGGAAAATATATTATTTTTCAGAATGCTATTGATTTATATCTGTCTGGTATAATCAATTTATTAACCGGTGATTTTCTTTCCATCCTTGTTCAGGTTTTACCCTGGTTTTCCTCAACAGCTTAAGGCGAATGCCTGGATGGCTATTCACTTTTTCCAGGGATAGCTTTATGATATTTTGTAAAATATGTGAATGAATGTTTTTCAATTTTGTAAATTATATTGTACACACATGATTGTTTTGTTTTAAATTAAATATAATGTATAATATATTTGTCCCGTCAACGAACGATCAAATAGGATAATAGGAACGACAACTAGGAACAAATAGGACAAATAGGAACGATCAACGAGGATATAGAAAACATTTTATAGAAGAAAATTATTTTCTTATGGAATGTGTTTGGGCCAGTTAGGAGGTAAAAATACTAAAAGTCCCCAGTCCTAGCTACCGGCCTTAGAGGCGGAAGGGGGTGGAAATGTCCCGTTTCTTGGTTTTTTTGCTTATATCTCAAAAACGGTGGGTCGTAAGAAAAAGTTACTCTTAAAAAAATTAATGCTTATAGTATTTACTACAAGATTGCTTCTATTTAATTTTTCTCTATTCCTTATGGTTATTGAGATATTTGCCTGCGAATAGAATATTGTTTATGTATGAAAAAAATAAAATTTCCTATATTCTTTGTCAAACTTTTGTCTCCATCACCTCAGCCTTTCGTTTTACAGTAAAAGTCCTCAGAAAAGAAGTTGTAGAGCATTCATTTTCCTTTAAAATGATATATACATTTATGCTTTTATATTCAAATCGTCTGGAGTTAGAGAAATGTAAAAATTTCAGGTCGATTTATACATTTTTTTAGAAAACCCCGCAATAGCCCAGTATATAGGGAGGTTTCAGCTTAAATCGGGAAAAGACTTTTTTCTAGGATCGTTTGGTATGGTCTGTAGGTACTTATCCCAAATATAAGTTTGCGACCTCGAAAGTGTGGGGGACAACTTTTGGTCGCCGAAAAACCTCGAAATTTTCGGACTTTAACCTAAAAACTCGCACTTTTTTCGATTTTTCCCATTTCGACCATGATGGAGCACATTTTCAACAAATACCATTCTATACATTTTTAAACTAGATTAAATTTGCTACAATTTAAATAAAGTTTCATCTTCATACATAAACGATATTCGCGGGCAAATATCTCAAAAACCATAAGAAATAGAGAAAAATTAAATAGAAGCAATCTTGTAGTAAATATTATAACCTTTTATTTTTTTAAGAGTAACTTTTTCCCTACGACCCACCGTTTTTGAGATATAAGCAAAAAACCAAAAAACGGGACACTTCCACCCGCAAGCCCGGTAGCTTGGACTGGAGACTTAGTATTTTTACCTCCTAACTAGTCCAAACACATTCCATAAGAAACAATTCTCTCCTATAAAATGTTTTCTATAACCCATTCGTTGACTGGACTATATATGACCTAGGGATCCATTTCCTTGCAGGCTCTAAGTGAAATAAATAAATCATAAAATATATAAAATTATATTTTCTTGGATTTCCTTCTTTTTCTTCTTTATTTAAGAACAATATGAGATCACCCTAAATATTTGTAAAATTTTTCTTTAAATTAATTTAAGTCTTCGTCTTCCATTTGGGTGGGATCGTTTGATATTTCATGTACCTATGCTCTTTAGAACATAAAATGAAGAGAGATAAAGTTAATATTCTAAATTCTCATCAAGTAAAAATTCAATTGCAAAAAATGCTAAAATTTGGCCTGTTAATAGAGTTTGGGGCATTAATAAAGAGTAAAATCGAAAAACAGAAACTTTCTCTTCTTCAGCATCTAAAATGGATTGAAATTTATCAGTTAAATTAACTAATAGTGAAAATTCAACGACACTAGAATGGTTAAATTTGACAGTGTAATAACTTGAATCAGTAATAAAGTGAGAAATCAAAAAAGATCTTCATCAGCCTATAAAATAAATAAAGGCGTGAATCTTATTGCAGGTTAAATTCCCATCAACATACAAAAAGGCCGTTCCTAACCCTAATCCAAGTTAGGATTTGCCGCCCTTTCTGAAAAATACTAGAAATTAACGCTCCGGGTCTTCCCCACTAAACATTTAATTAACAAATACAATAATTTTACCCTATCTCTCTTTATTACTTTATCATAGAAGGTATGGTCAAGTATTGTAATCGTGCATGAAAAAAATGTTGTTTTGCTTCATGTTTTCGAAATATCTCAAAAACGGATAAAACTATGTTGTTTAAAAAAAATTGATCGAAACCATGGCGTTTTACTCTATAATAAGCTGACGTGTTCTGATGTGGCCATCCACTTGACTTTAAGATACAACCTGGCCCCTAAAATTATTTATAATCATTTAGGGGGAGGGTTAGTTTTTGCATTTTTATACTTCTGGGGTCCCACTGATTATGTATACAAAATTTGGTTGAATTTGGTAAATGGCCAAGATTTTCATTTTTTGACCTTACACCCCCCCCCTCCCCATTTTGGGCGGTTAGTTTTTGAATTTGTAGACTTCCGGAGGCCCACGGATTATGTATACAAAATTTGGTTGAGTTTGCACAAATGGCCTAGATTTTTAATTTTTCAAAACTACGTGTGAAATTTGGTTTTGATATTCACACTAGTTTTTGAGCTAGCTCGTCCACAAAAATTTGGTAACGCATCAGACTAACTAACAGACTAACTTTTGACAAAACAATTATTATCTCGAAAAATATAATATTTTCGATGTTCACTTATTAGAGCTTTTTTGTAGACCGAAATGCCATGGTTTTGCCCAATTTTTTAACCAAAATAGTTTCACCGTTTTTTAGATATTTCGAAAAAAAGAAGAAAAAAACAAACACTTTTAAACCGACTTCAAAAAAGGAGGAGGTTCTCTATTCGATTTCGATGATTCTTTTTTTATTGGAAAGGGGGTATTTTAGGGATGGTGCCATATTAATTTTGTCAAGTTCTGATGATATGATCACTATTAATAACATCACTAAAAAGAGAAAAATAAAAATAATTTTTAAGAAAAAATAAAACCGACTTCAAAAAATTAAATGCAACAAATAAAATACACTAAAAGGTATAAAATAATTATTTTCTTATTTAGTTACAATTAAACGACGAAATTTTAACATGAAATTACTTTTTGATGTCGGTACCAAACAAACAATACCTATAACCGAGCATACCCTCCAAACGTACTAAGTAAGATCCGTCGAGTGCGATTGATAAAAGGTATATGTTTGGCACCGACTTCAAAAAGTAATTTCATGTTAATATTTCGACGTTTAGTTGTAACTAAATAAGATAATAATTTTTTAGTTTATTTTGTTTGTTGCATTTAATTTTTTGAAGTTGGTTTTATTTTTTCTTAAAAAATATATATATATACTTATGTGCTGTCTAAATGGGCTATGTTCCCGAGGACAATAAATAAAATATAAAAAAAAAAACTTTTAATTTATAATTAGGTAAGGTCAAATTTCTACTCTGAATTATAGATTAAAATTTTAAGTAAAATTATAATTTATTGGGTTTGAAATAAGCGGCACTTGGAAGCTTATATAAGCTAAGTTGATTGTGATTGGCCCGCTGGCCTAGGTGGGCCTAGCAAGCCAATCAGAATCAAGGGCTGGATTGTGTATATTAACGTATGTTGACTGATTGAGAGCAAACCACTTTGACAAATTGGCAATTGGCACAGTCATAGTAAGTGACGTAAAAGAAGGAAAACCCTGTTTTTAATTCCATTTCTTGCATCTGTTTGCCAGAAGGAATTCAATTCATATTTTCACCATGCATCGTTGTATATTGTTAACTTGCACTTTTCTCTTGATTGGATTAGTGAGCCCTGGTAAATAGCAATTTGATTAAGATTTGTCCTATTTATTTCAATAATTCTTTCATTTCAGGATCAGCTTTAAATTGTTTCGTGTGTAAGACTGAGTCCGATTCGAATTGTAAAGATGCATCTAAAATCAAGGCAATTACATGCCAACATGTCGGGATAACTCCAGCTTGTCTAAAATCTACTGCTTTCAATACTGGTAACTATTTTATACTTACTTACTATATTTTACTTTGATACGTAGTATGGCCAAGTATTCGTCACAATAGTACATTGGGTTAGTTTTGTCTTAATATTTCAAAAATTGCTAAAATATGATATTTATATATTATACATATTGGTGAGTGGTCAAATTTTATTTTGCGATATATACCAAGTACATCAAAAGCTAATAAGGATGTTCAAATGCTATTTCCTATTGCAATTGCAAGCTAATTAGTCAGTCAATGATTGAAATCAAAACCCGCTTAACTTAACTAAGAGACGTAGGAAGGACAAAAATTTCAAAAACTTCATTTTATAAAAATAAATAATCTAGATCAGTGGGTCCCAACCTGGGGGGCGATAGCCCCCAAGTGGGCGATTTGGGTTATCAGGTGCAGTGGCGTAGCCACAGGGGGAAGGGGTGTCAGAAACCCCCCCCCCTCCCCCAAGGGCAGGGCTCATGGGATGAGTAAAGGCAACGAAAAACCTTTTCTTATAACAAACTAACCGTAATATTTTATATATATAAAGGCCATTGTCAGACAGTACCCGTGGCGCAGCAAGGAGAACATGTGGGAGAAAAAGCAACTAATATTCAATGACAGTTGTTAGATTGTCAAATTTTTCAAATAAAACATCTCTATATTATATATCTATAATATCCCTATATATTAATATATTCCTCTATATAGCTTAGAATATTAGATTTACGGCTTGTCTCATTTGAAATTTTAGTAGACAAATTTATTAATTTTAAACTTTATTATATATTATATATATTTAATTTTTTGGAAATAATTCATACCGTGAAAATTATTTTTTTTTTTGAATTTAAGAAAAATATAAATTCTTGAAATTTTAGTAGACAAATTAATTTTAAAATATATATATTTAATTTATAATATAAGTTTTAATGGGATAATGAGTTTAATTCTTAATTTATTACTGCGCGGCTCATTTGAAATTTTAGTAGATAAATTAATTTTAAAATTATTATAATAGCCATATCTCGAGACGTTGCCCACCAGGGCCACCAGCTCGGAGCACGCCTGCTACTGCTATCTTATCTTAATATAATAATGAAATAGGTTTCCAACCGATCGGGAACTTCGAGAGAAATGGTTGCATGCTCTAATAAAGTATTTATAAAGCATTTACTGATATTTTGAATCTTTCTTTGATCAATATTCATTATTCGAAAAAATATTTTTTTCAAAACATATAATTACGGACAACTAATAATCACATCGCGAGACGCTGCCCGCCAGGGCCACCAGCCCGGAGGGCCGAGTGGTGCCGGGCGTGCCGTAGGCACGCAGGTAATGCTCGTTAATAATATTTAATCAAGAATTATGTTCTTTTTTAATTTCTTGAAGTACCTACCTTTTTAGTCCAGTTAAATTGTTCTCTAAAGGGCCACTCGGGGGAAAGTTTTGAGGTAGTTTTGATTTCTTGATCCTATATGTTTTTGGTGTGTTGGATTCGAATCTGATGTTTGCTAACAAAATTTTGTGACGCAACATTGTCAAAAATGCAAAAAAAGATAAAAAAAAAATCTCATTTTTTGGCGGTTTTTTGCTTATAACTCGAAAACTATCAACTTTTCGTAAATAACCTTCCTTTTTCAAAATGAAAGTTCATAAATTTTCCTACAAAGGATATGATCCAAATCCTCAGAAATGTCATGGAATCTTTAAATCTAAGAGTTTTATCAAAAAAGTGGTCCAAGTAAACGTTCAAGTCAACAAAACTTCCTAGAGAATGAGATTTAAGAAGGAATAATAAAGCAACTATAAACAAATAAATATTTTGAAAATAGACAATTTTTAAACAACCATTTTTTCAAATTTCCATTGATAAAGGAAGAATTTCTCCCGAAGTATTTGGTTATTTATTAAAAGTTTTGAGATTCTTTTTATAAAAGGATTGTATTTATTTCATACAATAAAACAATCAATAAACCTTTTCTGTATATATATGTTTATTTACATCAAGCAGAGGATACCCTTATTTATTTCCTCTTCAAAATTAACAACCTACTCTCGAGAAGAAAATTCTTTACACTAATTAAATGATTTTAAGAATAATTAACCCTAATTATTTAATAAGCAAATGAATTCAAAAACAGAAATATATATTTGCAATCTAAATTATAAATCATTTTAAGGTAGTTGTTCCGCCAAATGGGTTTTCTTAGGATTTTTTTGAAATTTAGAGAGATTATTATTTAAATACTTCTACGTCGATTGGTGGCGAAACGAAATTGATGAACAATATAGTTCCGGAGATATTAAATTCCAAAGATAGAGTTTTTCAGACTCTTATACATTGCACTATACGGGATATCGAAAAATTTACATACATATTTAATTATAATTAAGAAACCCTTCTTACCATTTTTATAAAAAACTAAACCAACATTAAACAATAACCAATACATTTTTGAAGAAAATTTTAATTCATAGTTACAACACAGTTTGTGAGATAATAATGAAAATTGTATAAAAAAAATTTACACTAAAAACAATTTGGCAACAGGGCATTTATTTAACCAGCGAAAGATGTATAAAGCGCGCATGCGCTAGATTTTTTCAAAATTATAATTTTCATAAGGTGTAACGTAGCCGTTGATTACATTTGTTAAAAAATAACAAAACGATTTTTATAGAAATTTAAAATGTATTTTATCTGTCATTTTAATATAAAAAATATTCAATCTCTTACAATGTTGCCAGATTTGTCAAACGAGCACGGGATTGGCTAGAATCGATACATAAACAAAAACGTTTTGGGCTTACGAATTATGAATACTCATTGTCTGTTCTATATACTCTAGCATTAACTTTTTGCTAGTATTGTCGCGAAACAATTACCTTAAAATGTACTAATTACGTTTCTTTCAATTTCATAATTTTTTTTTTCAGAGACTAACCAATTGGAAATCGATCGTGCCTGCGCCTTTGTTAAACAAGATAGTAACGACGCTTGCGAAACAAAAAAAAACAAGCTTATAAGTGCTCAAAAATATAAGGATATCCATTGTAACACATGTACAGAAGATGAATGCAATAATGATTCTCTTCCGAAGTCTGGCAACGCAGCTGCCCTTTCGGCTGTAACGAGCAATTGCCATTTGATGTTGTCATTTATCATCGCTCTTTTTTCTCTTCGGAGAATTTGCAATTGAAATTTATATTCAATTAATTTTCAATCATTTATATACTACTATTTGGTAATATTCTCATTTCTTAAATATTTATATATTTTTTAAAAATATTGGTGTCTTAGATTATTAACATTTTTAATGTATCTTGCAATTATGGATCTGCTCAGAATCTCTTAATGGGACATATTTTTTGATAATTTTTCCTTAGGAAGTGCACTTATTCATATAACAGGAATGATCTGCTAATTTTCTTTTTATCTATCAAGTAATGTGTTGCAATATTTTATTTAAAGAATCTCACTTTTGTTTTGTTTTTTTGTCAAGCCTATTGCACATATTGCTCTTAATATTATTAAACTTTAAAAATTAGGTTTGAGATGCTACTAAAATAATCTAATTTATATATTATATATAAAAGACAAACTCTATGATTATTATATTTACTCCATTAACTTAATAATATTTAATATTCATATAATGAAATTATTTAGTAAACTTGAAAGATTTTATCATTGGGTGGTATCTCAACAACTTAGCAGTATCCAATTCAGAGTTAATGATAAAAAAATACTTAATGCAATGTGATATGCTTTGTAAAATTGCACTTTTGAATCTAATGCTCTGAAAAGAATGCCTAGTATTTTAGTGTCTTTTGAAATTATTCAATATATATTAAATATAGCTACACTATAGATTATAATCATAAAACTAATCTAATTTACTCTAAGCATGAAGTATTAAACGAAACTATCTATAATATAAATCAAATATTTTTTTCTTATTAAAATTAATATTTAGAAAAATTTTAATAAATTATTTCTTAACTTAAAATTCTTATTATGGAAATGTAGATCTAATTATTTAAATTAATTGTACAAAAACAAGAGAAAATAATCAATATAAATTAAAAAAATATAGAAAAAAAATATATATATGTACGAGTATATATATACAAATATATATTAACAGTTAGTAAAAAGTCAATTCATTTAAAAAATAAAAACTGTACGGAATCCACCTTAAAATGTTTATTTTATTTGAACAATGCTTTGATCTTAGCATGGTTGAATAATGAATTACATTTCATATTGAAAAAAAACACAAGTTGTTCTTTTAACTTAAATTAAAGTTGTTTAAGGTAGTTGTTTGACCATAAGGGTTTTCTTAGGATTTTTTTGAAATTTAGATAGATTATTATTTAAATACTTCTGCATCGATTGGTGGCAAAACGAAATTTATGAACAATATAGTTCCGAAGATATTCAATTCCAAAGATAGAGTTTTTCAGACTCTATACATTACACTATACGGGATATCGGAAAGTTTACATACATATTTAAATATAATTAAGAAACTCTTCTTACTAAGGAGACAATAAAAGAGTGTGTCTTCTGCTGGAATTATAAATTTTATTTATTTATAACAAGACTATAGTTTCGAGGGCTTTGCCCTCTTCATCAATCTATTACAATGGATTCATAGGAATTAATTTATGAATCTTCTTACCATTCTTATAAAAAACTAAACCAACATTAAACAATAGCTAATACATTTTTTAAGAAAATTTTAATTCATAGTTACAACACAGTTTCTGAGATAATAAGGAATAAATAAGGAAAAATTCACACTAAAAACAAGCTGGCAACAACGCATGTATTTAACCTAAAAAGTGGATTAACTTTAGTACTTTTTTTTGAAGTTTTTTCGCTTCAGCCATTGTCGCAACAGCTTTTAATCGTTTATTAAGAACTTTTTGTTTAATAAATCGACCTTTATAGTCATTTCTATGATAAAAATATTCAAGCCCGGACAATGTTGCCAGATTTGTCAAACGAGCACGGGATTGGCTAGTAGTGGTACATAAACAGCAAAAAGTTTTGGGCTAATGAATAATAATCCTTATTGTCTGTTCTATATACTCTAGCATTAACTTTTTGCTAGTATTGTCGCGAAACAACTACCTTAATACATTTTCCTCTTTTGGAAGAAAGAAATAGTTAATTTATCAAGTGAAATTAAAATGAACATTAATTAAGTAAAGTAGTGAAATAAAAATAAAAACAAAATTAAGAATTTAGTTACTTTAATAATGCCAATTTTATTTTGGAATATTTTATCACCCTTTAAAATGAGAATTACAATTAACAATCTCCTTATTAAGTTTACATTTAACATTATAATAAATGAGAGAGAATCTATACATTTATTTTATGGAATTAAACATCAACAACAATAAAGATAAGAGTAAATAAATATTATATATAATATTCATTTACTATGAGTTAAGGATTCTTGGTCACTTGTTTCACATTAAAATTAAAAAAATTAAAAGATGTAAAATTTTTTTCAATATAATTATATATTTCAGGCTATTAACCCATCTTCAGGAAGTTCAGAAAATAAATCAGTTATTTTCTGTACCTCCTGAAGATGGGTTAATCCGAAATATATAATTATATTGAAAAAAAATTTACATCTTTTAATTTTTTCTCAATTTTAATGTGAAACAAGTGACCAAGAATCCTTAACTTATAGTAAATGAATATTACATATAATATCTATTTACACTTATCTTTATTAAAGATGTTTCACCTAGCACCAACACCACAATCTCTTCTAATTATCAACAACAATGATTGTCAGCGAGGGAATAAATTTCCAAGAATATCCTATTTCAGATAAGATTTGATTATTATTTTCATTTGAACAACAATGAATATCAACTTTGTATTGTCCAGGAGTAAAGAAAATAATTCCACATTCATGGAAGAATGAACCTTCATTCGCCAACTGTAATCAATCAGGAAAACATTTAATTAGAGACATAAACTTTTACTTCCCACTAAAATCGAACATTATATATTATACAATTGATTTAACTTGTTATAATAATACATATAGAAATATTTCTGATCATTCCTCAAGTTATTTAATGTATTCTTAAAATGAGAAAAGGTTGAGAGTGGAGTTTTAAAGGAGGAAGCATTTAGGAAAACAATCTTAAGTTTCTAGGAAAGTGCAATATTTTAAAATTCGGAATTCGAGTCTAATAGGGATTTAATTAGTATTTACAATAAAATATTTTGAACACCGTAAAGTAGTTGTTTCACCATATGGGTTTTCTTAGAATTTTTTTTGAAATTTAGACAGATTATTATTTAAATACTTCTGCATCGATTGGTGGCAAAACGAAATTTATGAACAATATAGTTCCGGAGATATTCATTCCAAAGATAGAGTTTTTCAGACTCTTATTCATTGCACTTTACGGTATATCGGAAAGTTTACATACATATTTAATTATAATTAAGAAACTCTTCTTACCATTGTTATAAAAAACTATATCAACATTAAACAATAACTAATACATTTTTAAGAAAATTTTAATTCATAATTAATAAAGTAAAGGGAGTGTAGTTTCGCAGTGAACTACACTCCCTTTACTTTATTAATTAATATATGTTTCACCTAAAACCTACACCACTTTCCCTAAGTAAAATTTTAATTCATAGTTACAACACACTTTCTGAGATAATAATTAATAAATAATGAAAAATCTACACTAAAAACAAGCTGGCAACAACGCATTTATTTAACTTTAGTAATTTTTTGACGTTTTTTCGCTTCAGCCATTGTCGCACCAGCTTTCAATCGCTTATTAAAAACTTTTTGTTTTATAAATCTCCTTTTATAATGTACTTTTCTGAAATTTCTATGATAAAATATATACAAGATAGGACAGTGTTGCCAGATTTGTCAAACGAGCACGAGATTAGCTAGTAGACGTACATAAATAGCAAAAACTTTTGGGCTTATGAATTATGAATCTTTATTGTCTGTTCTATAAACTCTAGCATTAACTTTTTGCTAGTATTGTCGCGAAACAACACCTTAAGCCAAAATGATCTATCTCAAGATGAACTAATTTCAGATATTTTAGAACATCTCAATTAGAAGTATCTCAATCATAGGGCAAATTTAAGAAAGACTTAACATATTGGGGCAGTGCAGAAATTTAATAAGCTAAGTGTAGATGAAATCTCAAATATCTTTGTAATATATAAATAGTATGGTAATTTAGTAAAATGATGGCCAGGGCCCTAGCGTGCTATGATGCAGAGAGGCGGCTGCATCAGCTAAGAGTCTATCTATTAGAAATTAGACTGAGAGTTATTATTCGAATTGCATTCAAGGAGCCCTCAACGAAATTGATGGGGACTACTTTTCATGAAAGTGGGGAGGAGTCATGAAGCTAGAGGGGGGTGGGCACCCCTATTATAGCTAAATATACTGTGTACATCTATCACGTATGCATATTATTACTTCACTGTTTGTAGTTTTTTCATGTCATTTGTTTATAGGTAACGTCGTTATAAACATTTTTGATGTTAATATATATGCTGCTCCCTGGACCCCCCCCCCGATCTTCCTCCACCCCACCAACCCTATCACAGCCCTCTAGAACCTCTCCTCCTAATTCCGATCATCCACTTTTCTAGTTTTTTTAAGGACCCATAAATTATGTATACAAAATTTAGTTGAGTTTGGTTCAAAGGCCTAGAATTGTGATTATTTGGTCCTCCCGCATTTTGGGTGGTTTGTTTTTGAGTTTCTAGTTCCCTAGTGTTTCTCAAAGTTTTTGGTCCGCGACCCCCTTTTGCACTTAAAAATCTCAAACCCCCCGTTGTGTAGAAAAACATCCCTGAGTGGAGGGTTTAATTTAAATTCAGAAAGAGTTAATTTATTTTCTTTAATTACATTGAAACATTCATAATTTTGATTAATAGCAAATTTATTTTTAGTATCAATAAAAATTAATAACTTATCATCTTTGGTACATCTTTAAAATAAAAATATTCTACATATATATTTCGACATTATTTTAACTAAGTTTATTGAACATATTTGAAATTAAATTTAATGTGATAGGTGAGCCTGCTCATTTTAATAAATTAAAGCTAGGTTTGATAGCGGTCAGTGCAGGACTCATTGCGATTTCTATTGCTAAGACAAGTGCACCACTTTGTTTTGATGTTGGTTATTATTGAAAATGCCAAAATTTGCCCGGACTGACAGAAAACAGACAGGAATTTTGTTTAATGTGTTTTCTTTCATAACTTTGCTTGAAACATGTACATCCAAAATTTGGGGAGATTTTGAGCAATGTACAGACAAAATCTTAATTATATGAATCGCTGATTGGAGAATGGGTACAAGTCATGTTTTCTAGCATTTTGTGATTATGACGTCGTTCAGACCACGGTGCACCGTTGGGTGTATAAAGGATTTATGATTTAATATACCTTATCATTCATTGCCTTGTATCCTTTCTGCATTCAATTTTTTTTGTGGGTAAAATATAGCGCGCGTATTTTGCTTGTTTTTTGACACTGGTATATAGGTAGATTATACTGCCAAATGCCAAACTTTTTAGCGACAATTGTTCCAGCCAAAACAAAAACAATACCTTGATAAGACTATGTCTTCTTTTGATAACATACACTAATATTTTCCTACCAGAGGACACTCGTTTTTACCTTGCGATAGAGACTTCGGTATTATTAAACATAAGCTGAAATAAGCTGACGTGTTCTGATGTGGCCATCCACTTGACTTTACCATACAACTTGGCCCCTCACTTATATTTAATATTTAATAAAATCATTTATAATCATGAAGGTGAGGGGTTAGTTTTTGCATTTTTAGACTCCTGGGGGCCTACTGATTATGTATACAAAATTTGGTTGAGTTTGGTACAAGAGCCTATATTTTCATTTTTTGA
Organism: Forficula auricularia; assembly: GCA_024734495.1. NCBI lineage: Eukaryota > Metazoa > Arthropoda > Insecta > Dermaptera > Forficulidae > Forficula > Forficula auricularia. Next base: position 4,234,264 of record JALMQS010000078.1, read on the forward strand.
CCCCCCCCCTCCCCCACCCATTTTGGGCGGTTAGTTTTTGCATTTTTAGACTTGTGGGGTCCCACTGATTATGTATACAAAATTTGGTTGAGTTTGCTCAAATGGCCTAGATTTTTAATTTTTAACCCCCCTCCACCCCCCTTAATTTTGGGTCGATATGCACCAAAATCTAATCAGTTCTTAATCTCAATGGACCAAAACTACTTGTGAAATTTGGTTTCGATATTCAAACTAGTTTTTGAGCTAGCTCGTCCACAAAAATTTGGTAACGCACAGACTAACGGACAACCAGACAATCGGACGGACCGACAGACTAACAGACATTTTGACAAAACAATTATTATCTCGAAAAATATAATTTTTTCGATGTTCACTTATTAGAGCTTTTTTCTAGAGCGAAATGCCATGGTTTCGATCAATTTTTTTAATCAAAATAGTTTCAGTCGTTTTTGAGATATTTCAAAAAAAAGAAGGAAAAAAAACACTTTTTTCATGCACGATTACAATACTTGACCATACCCTGTATGGTAAAGTAAAAAGTCGATCCTGTTTATACCTTACACCAGTTTGTGGAGATTATAGCTTCTGCCAGCAGCGAACACAAATTACTGTGATTCATGTTTAATATTACTCAAATCATATTTTTATTTATTGCACAAAGGATATTGATTTGTGCATCAAGTTTCTTCAATTATTATACCCAAAATACAAAAACAATTTTTGCGTTTTTCACAAAGTTACTTCAATGACTTGTAACCTTTTTGCGATCAGCGATTCATATATATATTTATATATAAATACTTGCCTCTGGAATAAAGAGTGTTGATGATCCAGTAATTGCTAATTTATTATCTAATCGATAATTATTTATTCCATTTTGATGATCTTGATAAAATTCAACAGAAAGAGTAACATGCCATAAGGAACGTTCCAAGAAATTTTGTATTGTAATACCCATTTGAAGATATTCACCAACTTTCCAAGTTAATTCCTCTTGTAATTTAATGGGTTGTTTATTTAATACAACATCTAAAAAGAGGGAGGTTTTAGAAGATATAATTGAATAAAATTAGAAATATAGATCAATTTACCCCATTGAAGAGGAGACATTCGAACTAGATCCAACATTTCTGAATTGAGTGATATTCCTCTAAGAGTAACTTTCCCTTTATTTTCAGATGATATTATTCTCCATCTTAAATCTACATTTGAAGCTATATGTTCACTACATATAGATTCAATTTCAAAATAGTCTTGAGTTGATAATTTTTCTTTTTTATACATCTAAAATAAATTAAAAAGGGTTTTTGCCAAGAGTAGCAGATTTGTTTAATTTATAAAGGATATAAATCAAAGAGTGCGTCTTCAGTTGATGTAAATAAGTAAAATAAAATAAAAAAATCATATGATGTGTGCGCCACACTTTTACTTAGAACATCCATATCTTTGAAATTATCATCCCAATTTTCCTTCCCCCATGAAATTGGTTCACCAGAAATAAAAAAAACGCCATAAGTTTCGCTTATTGGCGAGACCCGGATTTAAGGTAGTTCTTTCACAAATACAAAAATTCAAGAAGTCTTCGAAACTTGGAATATAAGTTGTTAAAAGCATAATAAAAACACTGTTAAAATTTGAAGACGATTTACCACACCAAACATGAAATAATTGCAATTAAAAATGAAATTTTTTACATATAATATGGTAGATTGGGAAAGGGTGGGAAAATGATAATTATTTTATTTTTTTTCATTGAAAGACTTTCAGATTTTCACCATCTTGATGAAAAACTAATATTTTTTAGAATAATATATTCAGAGTAACTTAAAAAAAAAATTGAAATGATTTACCACGTAGTTTTGATAAAAAATAAAAAAAAAAACATATTTGGGCGATTATTTTTAGTGGAGGGGATAAAATATCAATGGCTTGGAAACGATCCATTCATAAAGAGAATATAGTAGCGTAAAAAGTACAGTCACGTTAAAAAACATAACCTAAAATTTCATTTTATCATACTATATATATGGTTAAAAAGGGTGATGATGAAAATCATATGTTCAATACTTATAATCTCTAACAAATTATATATATATATATTTATCTTTATATATATATATATATATATATATATATATATATATATATATATATATATATAGGTGTATCTTTTATCTTTATTTGCACTAAGCACAGGACAGCCTCAATGATTTCTCTTTATAATAATAATCATTATTTATACCAAGAAAAAGATGCCTTCTTTGATTTATTCCTCAGAAATTGAAAATAAATATAGGTCAAATAGATTGATAGTAAAATATTAATAATAATTACTTTAGTAATTTTATCAAGAGGACATCTATCTACAGGAACAGGAATTTTGCATGATTCATTGGCTTCTATTAGTATATTTTTAGTTGCAGTATATTGAAGTTCGAGTTCTTGATTAGTAGTATTAGCTACATCTAATACAAGATAGAACTGAGAAGAACTAGAAAATGGAATAAAAATAAAATTTAGCAAGTAATATTTAATCCATAATTCTTTGTTTTACTCACGTTTCGGCAGGCAATACATCCCAATTGGTAATATGAATAGATGGCAAGAGTTGGACAATAATTGGTAAAGAACATACACGACAATAACCTTTAGAGAATCCGGGTCCCCCTGAATATCTGATTCTTATTTGACTTTCAATTGTCTGAAAATGAGATTTCTATAAGAAGGAAGTATATATAATACATTATATATATTATAATTAAGTTTGAATACATTTCGAAATGACCACTAAATAATATGCATGATTTTTTTCCATATTTCATTATTTTTCAATGGAATGTCAAATTTATTTATTGTTTCTTAAAAAATATTGCATTTAATGTGATTTTGGTAAAATTTTCATTTTTAATAATTAGCATTTTAAGCAAATAATAAAATTATTACCTTTGCCTCTAATGGTCTCGCCACTTTTCCAAGGGGGTATCTAGTAGAAGTAAAACTACTCCCTGCAGAACAGGTACTTGCACTATATCTATCAATTAAAATAATAATTAATTTAATATAATTTTTAAAATATATATGTTCAATGTTTGCCAAAAATTGTATCTACATTTTTGCCTAAAAATGGACCTATTCAATTAGAAGATGACCAAAAACATCTTTACTGCCTGAAAGAGTCCATGCATTAAAATTACAGTGGTAGGTTTAGTTTAGTTGTATATCTCATAGAGACTGATCTAGACAAGTACGGAAACTTTTACGAAGAATTATATGTAATAGTGAATTGATAATAGAAACCACAAATTGTAAATAGATCAATTTATTAGGAAGTCATTCTCAACGTATTTAAAACCGACATTTCAGGGTATCTTGCCTCCTTCTTCAGGGTTTAAAATGTTCAAAGAAGAAACCTCCTTCTCGTCTCCTTTAACAGTACTTTTGGTTAACTATTGTTCGAGTTGGTCATTAGCATCAATAGAATTGATCGATAAATTGTTTTATTTTAAATTTTTGATATTTATTATCCTTGAAAAATTTGTATCTTTTCCTTTTATCATAACAAAACATTAAAATATTAATAAAAAGACATTTTTTTGCATTTATCAACCCAAACATCTGAAGCTAGAGAGCCCATGTCTTTTCGTTCTTGACTTTATCTTATCTGAATCCAGACACATGAACAAAAACAATCATGAGTGAAAATGATTTGTATCTACGTTTCAGATATTTTCAGAAAGAATGAGGGGGGAAAATTTTTTTTGAGTAGATTCTAGATACTCCGCTCGGTTTACTAGTAATAAATTATTAATCTTTTCATCTAAATGATGAAAAAATACAAATAATCTTTTATAATTTGACTGGGTGTTGCCCACTGAAACAAAATAGAAAAATATAGGGGCAACTCCAGTCTGGTGGACAATATTGCGGAGCGATTTGGCGTCGGGGCGGGCTCGGTCAGGGTCGAGGCCATCACACTCTCGTGGAAGGGAGTGTGGTGGCATAAAGCGGTGGAGTCCCTCATCGCCCTGGGTATATCCCAAAAAACAATAAACAATTTGACATATAGGGCGATGAGGGGATCTCTCCTTAATTTTTACACTTTCAGCAGAAGAACATATATAGCGGGTGGCGTATGATTATTTTATTGTAAATACAAAAAAAAAGAAATATGAAATGTGAGTCAGGATTAATCCTGGCTCTCTCAGCCACCCGCTCTGAATCTGAATTAATTTGTTCTGAAGCTGAAAGTGTGAAGTTTGTGTAATGAACTTTTATCTTTGTAAGAGGCGGCCCAATAAACAAAATAAATGAAATTATACAATATTCAATATTAAGTGAAGATAATTGAAGTTTTTAATTTGTGTAGGGAAATGACTATCTATTACTTATATAACTAATTTGATTACCTAAAAGAAGAAGTTAAATCAGTTCGTCGATGAGATAAGTCTTTCCAATTTATTGAAGGTGAATTGATTCTTGAAGGTAATGAACTCGGTCCAGAAAGATTACTTGTCTGATTACTTGAATATACCAAACTACTTGTTGCTAAAATTAATTTTTACAAAAAAGGATAATTAAAAATATAGCCCTTTTGTAAATAAAACATTATTAAATATATTTGAAGACTGAATTTTTGTATAAATATGAATAAATCATAAGTTTCCTGTATTTGATTCGATCGCGAATCGAATGCAGGTGATTTTTGTCAGATATTAAGTGAAAATAATATCCGAATTTATATATTTCTGACTTGAAATAATGAAGTTAAATAATTTTCTAATTAATATATTAAAGAATAATCAACATATTAACGAGAATTGTTTTTAATCGCGTTTTTAAACAAGATATATATATCGCGAGACTACTGCTGGTTGAGGCTATTGGAGTCTGCTGAAATCTTAAGTCTGGACCACGAGAGAATGAAAAAGATGTGATCCATCTAGTTTTGATCTAGCTAAGATTTCAGCAGACTCCAATAGCCTCAACCAGCAGCGATATATATATATATCTTGTTTAAAAACGCGATCAAAAACAATTCTTGTTAATATGTTGATTATTCTATAATATATTAATTAGAAAATTATTTAACTTCAATGGTTTGGTTAGTTTATGCGATTGAATGCATTAAAGCTGTCTTAATCAGACATTTGACGCATTTATGATTAATGCTGGCTATCATCTTTCATAGGTATATCTATCATCACTACATAGAAACCTTCTAGAGAAATACCCTAAGGGCCGGTTGTATGTCGCAAAGTAAATGCTTTTACCACTAACCAAGGGTAGATGGTAAATGGAAGGACTGGAGTGGCCAATCAGATTACAGGCACTGAAAGTTCCTGTCGTCTGATTGGCCATCCCAGTCCTTCCATTTACCATCTACCCTTGGTTAGTGGTAAAAAGCATTTACTTTGCGACATACAACCGGCCCTAAGTAATGGTAAATAGATCTCGAGGAAATCCTCAACACACATACCTAATTATAAATTAATACATACGGGTCAAAAACAGAATCTCCTTTTTTGAATCTTGGTCTTTAAACAAAAATGTCAATCTTCAAAAATCCGAAAACACTAGTTTATATTTTTATTAATTTTATAAATATATTACCATTTTCCCAATTTAAATTAGTAGGGTTTATAAAATTTGCGATTGAGGAAATATATATTATTATATTTATGGACTTATTCGGCTGAATGGGAAGTTGGGATTCTAATTGTTTTTTGTCCCATTTAAACATTTCTTGTTGGGAAGAATAATCGAGAGATGATTCAAAAGAAATATCGATCAATTCAATAGGAACTTCTCCCTTATTCATTACAGTCAATGTACATTCATTACTTGAAAAGAAATAATAGAATTAATGTTAGGAATTGATAAATCAAATAAATTTTTATCCCTTTTTGTCCCGATTTGTACCTTTCTCCAGCATAAAGAGATATACTATCGCTAGTAATAAAATCAATATCACGGTTAGAATTAGAAGATGAATTAGGCACTTTGGGTAAAGAGGTAGACACCTAAAAATAAAATATAATATATGATATTAATAATCCTTTATATAAAATATGATTGGGGACTCTACGGTAACCGTGGCGCCGCGATCTGACGATGGATTCTTATAGTACTCACCAAAATAAGACGAAAATGAAGAATACTATTTTTTGAGATTTCGCTTAGTTTTTGAGATATTCAGTTTAAAAATTAGTGTTTTTTGTATTTATTTTATTTTATTTTTTATTTGTTTTTTTATTGAAACCACGGAAACCATAGTATCACGGGTCCCGTGTGGCGCCGCTATCTGATGATGGATTCTTTTAGAACTGACAAAATAAGTAGGAAAGTAAAAATAAAATTTTAAACTACAAATTTGAACTGAAATTGAGTTTATGGACTGTGATGTCTCAAATTGTCTCAAGTGAGCCCCAGGGGGTTGGCAATTTTCACTTTTAGAACTTTTCATAGGTTCAGTTCTATTCATCATCTCGGTTCATTTAGATAAAAAAAATGGGTTCCCGATCAAACTTTGAAAGATTCGGTTAAGATATATTCGGTTCGGCTCGTATATCTTCATTTCGGGCTGGTTTTTAGGGATTAGGTTGGCTTTAGCCAACCGAATAACCTAAATGGCAGCCAGAAATGAAGATATACGAGCCAAACCGAGCCGAACTGAATATATCTTAATCGAACCGGCAGCGACATTTACATATTCGAATTTTTTGGACATTTACTAATTATTTTTTAATTAATATTTATTTTCTAAAAGAATCCGTCGTCAGTAGAGGCGTCACACGGGACCCGTGATACTACGGTTTCCGTGTTTCATTAACAAAACAATGGAAAAATAAAATAAAATAAATACAAAAAACACTATTTTTTAAAATGGATATCTCGAAAACTAAGCGAAATCTCGAAAAATGGTACTCTTCATTTTCGTCTTATTTTGGTGAGTAGTATAAGAATCCATCGTCAGATCGCGGCGCCACAGTTACCGTAGAATTGCCATATGATTATTCATTATTTGAATTATCATTTTGTCTTCGTATAGATTTACCTGTAAAAGTGGTAGTGAAGGTATCACCTCTACTACAAATGAAGGAAATGCAATCTTTGATAAATATTCTAATTTACAATTGGACTTTACTCCAAGAACATGAGTTGAATAGCCTAGAAAAAAATTAAAATATTGGATAAGTGTGATAGATAATTTCCTTATAAAAACCTATAAGAAACATAAATTACCTAATATTTCTAATTCACCCGATTCTTTAGGAGTTCCTGTCAAAATGACCGAATGGTTATTTGAATCGGGAGGTAGAATCAATGATGATGGGACACTTTCAAACACAGGCCCATTTGTCAATAGTCTCTAGAATAAATTTTATTCAAAGGTAAATAATAAAGGTACTATTTAAAAAGAACAAATCAAAATTAGAAGCTTACCATATCTTTGATTTCTAATTCAAAGTTTAATGGATTCATTAATTGGATTTCGACCTGGCAAGTGTCCCCTTCAACCCATAAAAATTCTGTAAAATATAATCAACAATTCAATAATATTCAGAAAGAAATAGTAAGAAAAGACATATATGACAAACAAATCTTACCCATTTTATTACTAGAAACATTTTTAGATCTTTCCAAAGAACCGAAATGGATGGGTGTAAATAAGAAAGGACCCGATTCTTGTTTAGCAATCTCAATTTTTTCGGGTTCTAGAGTAGGAATTAATTTCTTTAAAGTAAAATTTCTAAAATGAAATAACAAAAAAAAAGTTATATATATATATATATATTTACTTTTTGTAAATCTAAAAATTAATTGGTCAAGTTAAAAACACAACCCTTGTGGTTAGATTTCGTTGTGGCTTGTCACCTGTAGCTTCAATTAAGCTAGAAACTTGAAATTTATCAGCTAATTATAGCTTGATGATAAGAAGAAAGTAGAAAATAAGCTGACGTGTTCTGATGTGGCCATCCACTTGACTTTACCATACAACCTGGCCCCCTCACTTATATTTAATAAAATTATTTATAATCATGTAGGGGAGGGGGGTTAGTTTTTGCAATTTTAGACTTCTGGGCTCTTACTGATTATGTATACAAAATTTGGTTGAGTTTGGTAAATAGCCAAGATTTTCAATTTTTGACCCCCCTCCCCATTTTGGGCGGTTAGTTTTTGCATTTTTAGACTTCTGGGGTTCCACTGATTAAGTATACAAAATTTGGTTGAGTTTGCTCAAATGGCGTAGATTTTTAATTTTTAACCCCCCTCCACACCCCTTAATTTTGGGTCGATATGCACCAAAATTTAATCAGCTCTTAATCTCAATGGACCAAAACTATGTGTAAAATTTGGTTTCGATATTCAAACTAATTTTTAAGCTACCTCGTCCACAAAAATTTGATAACGCACAGACTAACGGACAACCAGACAACCAGACGGACAGACTAACAGACATTTTGACAAAACAATTATTATCTCGAAAAATATCATTTTTTCGATGTTCACTTATTAGAGCTTTTTTGTAGAACGAAATGCCATGGTTTTGCTCAATTTTTTTAATTAAAATAGTTTCAGCCGTTTTTGAGATATTTCGAAAAAAAGAAGGAAAAAAAAACACTTTTTTCATGCACGATTACAATACTTGACCATACCATGTATGGTAAAGTAAAAAAGGAAACATAAAAATTGCTAATAAAAAAAAAATGTTAGATCAGCGTTTCTCAACCTGTGGAAGGAAATATTGATTGATACCAAGATGATAAAAAAACATTTAACATATGTACAAATAATACGTAGTGTTAATAAAATGTTATTATCTTATCTTATCGGTAGCGGTAGTGCAATCGGTTAAATCACCAACTTTTCTAATCCGATTAGGAGAACATCAACCTAGACTTCATCAGTTCGATCCCAGCAAGAAGCAAAGTGAATTTATTTGAAAATAATAAATAACCGGCCCCTTGGCTCCAGAAACTGACAATATTTGGTTGTACAAAACCTCGCACATGCGCAGGACAAAATTTCGTAACAAGCAACCATGAACCGTGAGAGGCAAAAACAACATTACCCCAGGTGGTAACCAATCCACCCACCCTCGAGTGGCAACCGGGCATTCAGATTCTGGGGGATCCGGACCATCACGAAGTCAAGGAAGAAACAATGGAAGAATAACACCAAAAATCCATACATACCTGGGCATCTTTAACATCAACACACTCATCCGGCCAGGAAAAATTACCTGACCATGGAACTCGATAACACGTTCCCGAAAAAGATAGAGGCGTGGAAGGTCCAACCAGAAAGAAACATCAAGCTTTGCGTGATCCCAAGGGTCCAAACGCAACAAATAATAATAATTATATTAAACGAGCAATTCTTGTATATATAGAATCGGTTTCTCGAAAACGGCTCTTAACGATTTCGCTAAAAATTGGTGTACTTATCAAGCCCCTGAGTTATTAGTCGTGTATAAATTTTAATCCGATTGAAATAAAGGAAGGGGGTGTAAATTAGTCATGTCGCAAAATAAATATTTTAATCGTCCATATCTCGTCTTCGGAAAGTCGCAGAGCCTTGAAATTTGAAACTTAAGCTATCTAGAGTCTATAAGAAGTACAAAAAGATTTTGGCTAAAATAGAAATATTTTTTTTTTTTTATTTTTTTTTTTTTTTTTTTTTAACGTGTGAAAATGCATTTACGCAGACCAACTAATTGTTGGTACTAGTGGGACTCGACTGTCCTAACATAAAGAAAAGAACAGTAATACCCACTAAAAACACACGTTTATTGCGCCTGAGGGGCAGGCGTCACCCTTTCATTGAAATCCTCCGCTGACCTTATCCGATTCCTAAAGGTGTTCTGGAACGACGGATAAATTGTGTGGTTTTGTTGAACCTCCAAAAGGCGGCGAGACCCCCTACCACAACTCTAGATGAAAGTATCTTCAATTCCCTCTTCTGCAGTATACCACTGCTAGTGAGATCTTTCGCGGATCAGGCGGACCAAACCCCTCGATAATTAAGGGTAATAGACCCGAATCTCGCCGTTTCCACATTATATCGCCTCTTTATGCTCTCCTCAAGCTCCTTATGCTTATCTGCCTTTGTTGCGTGAGCTTCATCAAGTTTGATGACTTGGGCGTCCAAGCAAAGGGCCGAGTCACCAAGAACAGCGATAAAGTCAGGTTTTCGTAGACCATGTGTAGTGGAAACAAAGTAAGGCTCTTCGTCTACTAAAGAGGATTTGGTCATTAGTGTTCGCTTGACGTAAGCCACTATAGCATCGTGGCGTTTGATACGTGATCTATGCTTACGGTGGCACTGCTGGAGTATGTGGTTTAGAGTCTCGACAGCAGCGCATCCACCACGACACGACCGATCTTTTGGTCGCCCCCTAGCCGTCCGCGATCTCGTAGGAAGGGCATTTATACTTAGTTTCACCGAGTTCACAAAGTCCCTGCCACTAAGGAATCTGCTACCCTCGGTGATCCAGATATGTTGTTGAGGCGCCTCCACTTTCTTCTATTTCTGGTGACCCTACATCTCTAGTTGAGGATAACTCCTCAACGTATTTCCGGACAAGAGCCTTATACGAGCTGTACTTCCTTTGGCTCTTAATTGCAACGAAGGTCCTGTTTGGGAATTAAGGGTGCAAAGCCTTGTTCAAGAAGCGGACGCCTTCTAGGACGAAGATGGCTTCCTGATTAGCCAGAAGAGCCACTTCCTCCGAACTCCACTGAGGCTTCGATCCGGGATGAGAAGAGAGTTGTAATTGGTCCCACCAATTCTTATGGATCCTTTGCTCATGAACGCCACGTCCTCTACAAGTAGCGAACGCCCGTCCACAACCTGGAAATCTACACTTTGTCTGGTCAGCTGAATCATTGTCAATATGCTTAGCGATTGTCGGGCCAGGTGAGCCAGAGGGCTCACCCGCTATGGAGGAATCCATCCTACTCCGAGGCTTGTTTGTAATTTTTGGGCCAACAGATGAGTGCAAGTGGGCTGGCAACCCACAGTCACTGAGGGTTCATAGAGGTGCTTGTTGGTTTCCCCCGAAGGGGTACTTATGGCGGGACCCAAGAAGAGGGCAGCACTTGCTAATTATGATCCTTGAAGAGAGTCATAGTTACTCCCGGAAGTTGATGTTTACGTACGTAAGAATGTACCCCCCCCCCCCTCTGCGTTTCGCAACCATAAATCTCAGAGCTACGAAATTCGAAACTTAAGCTCGATATAGGCTAGAAGGGGTACAGCTAGCTTGAAATCAGAACACCGGAAGTTAACATTTACATAAAATATTTTTCGTTTTTTTTTTTTCTCAAAAACGGCAATAACGATTTTTTTAAAAGTTGGTGTACTTATCAAGTGTTATGAGTTTTAGTCGTGTTTAAATTTTAATCAGATTGAAATAAAGGAAGGGGTTGTAAATAAGGAGTGTCGTAAAATAAATATTTTAATCATTCATATATCGTCTTCGGTAAATCGCAGAGTCTTGAAATTTGAAACTTAAGCTATTTAGGGCCAGTTGTATGTCGGTTGGTAAAGTCTTTGTAAAAGTTGACAAAGGGTAAAACCCTAGAATTCACCCTGTGCCCGGCGATGGCACGCACTTTCATCTGATTGGCCATCCAGCTGGCCACAAGGTGAATTCTAAGGTTTTACCCTTTGTCAACTTTTACAAAGACTTTACCAACCACCGACATACAACTGGCCCTTAGTGGCAAAAAATTACCGAGCATCGCTCGGTGCTCCAGGCACTAAATATTTAGGTGCATATGTAATAATAGTGAAAAATCAATTCAAGCAGCTGTGTCAATGATTTCAACAATTGTTAATTTCCTTGGAACTGTGTGCTTAAGTGGAAACCACTTATTATTAGGATTTGTAGAAGAGGGGAAGACGGCTGGCTGAAATCGGTAAGTAAATGAGGCGGACTCAATAGCAAAGGATGAGAACCACTACCATTGCCTTAGATAAAATGTTTAAATAAATTTATTTAAACTTTTTTTTGTAATTTATACTTTGAAGCCCTAGTCGGAAGTAATCAGGTAATTAATTAGTCTCTTTGTTAATATTAAGAAGTAAAATGAATTTAAAGCATTCAATGATAAAAAAAAACTCTACATTTAAATCTTACCTTATTTGAGGAATATCTATTAAATTTGCAGGTGGAATGACTGTTCCACAATCCAATACTAAAGGAATCGGCGAGCCTTCACATTGATCAGCCAGAGCTTGCAATTGTAAAGTGAATTCTTTCTTTTCTTCTTCCGTTAAATATTTCCATAAAGTTTGAAGACGAAAAGTCATATGCCTTATTGCTAAGGCTGGATGTCCCATTCTTGTGGCAGCTATAATTAGCTCTTGTAGAAGTTGAATTTGTAATGAAGGCCAACCCGAAATCTCGACTAAACAAAAATTATGTCATTCTATTTGTACCTACCAATCTCTCTCTCATATATTATAAAGTTATGAACCTTTCTTAAAGCAATTTGAACCGCGAAAGTTAAATAATACAATCAATAATTTCCCATGTTAGTTCTACATATTAGAAAATTATTTTATTGATTTTTGAAAAGGAAAAATAAATTAAGCATCCGACGGGATTCGAACCCGTCTCTCTCTTTAAGAGCGGCTCTTCGCGTAAAGGAGAGAGACACGAGTTCGAGCCCCGTCGGATGCTCAATTTATTTTTCCTTTTCAAAAAATAATCAAATAATTTTCTAATATGTAGAACTAACATAAGAAATTATTGATTATATTATTCAACCTTCGAGGTTCAAATTGCTTTAAGAAAAAATTAAAACTAACGTTTAAAAAGTTAATTTGTTTTATAAACCTTTCAAAAATTCATTTGGATCTAAAGTAAGTTTATGCCCAGTTATAGTTTGTAACATTAATTTGTAACATTGGTTCCAGTCAGGATTTCCATTTTGAGGCGAGACATGTCGCATTGCAGCTAATCGAGTGCAAAATGAAGCTTTTCGAAGAAACCCAATTTTTAAGTATAAATTTGCCAAATTGACAAATCGTTTAATCTAAAAATAATATAAAAAATTTAATTTAATTTCGTCTAGATAATTTTTCTATAATTTATTTTATACCTACTTTTTCAGGTTCATTTAATGTTAAATTAATTAAAGTTACGTTTTGCAAAAAATTGGCAGCTTGAAGATAATTTAAGGTTTTGATAGCAATTCGTGCAGCCTTGAAAGATGCTTCTGTTTCAATAATGCCGGCATTTAGATACTAAAAATTTATCATAGAACAGATGAATGTATTATATTAACAAGATATTACAAATAAATGTTGATTACTTTGGAATAATGAATGATTGCTTCTCTATATTTTTTGAGAATTTTTTCAGGAGTGAGAACATTGGTCATTTCATTGGAAGAGCCAGCTCCAGAAAAAGGATTGATATGGGTCCCTGAACTAAGGAAAATCAAATTTCAATTTAAAATATTTCATTATTCGTGTCCATGATTAATAATTAAAGGAATCGTAGGGAGTTGGACATGACTTTAAATTAAATACAAGTTTCCATTTAAATACGCCAAACGTTTCGTTGCTGGTTTGCAACTTCTTCAGTGGCTCATTTATTAAACTTATTTGTTTGGAGTTTTAACAAAGAGAAAAACCATTTTCAAACAGTATCCTTACATTTCACGAGAAGATCTTAATAAGATATCTGATAGTACATAATAAATGAAAATTTCTTTGTTCAATTTGATTCTTTTAATTATTTTGACAGGAAACAATTACATTGTTTTAAAAAGTTTATGTTTTATATTATTTGATAAAATTGAGTGAATTGTAAGGATACTGTTTGAAAATGGTTTTTATCTTAGTTAAAACTCCAGACAAATAATAAGTTTAATAAATGAGCCACTGAAGAAGTTTCAAACCAGCAATGGCGTATTTAAATAAAAACTTGTATTTAATTTAAGGTAGTTGTTCCGCCAAATGCGTTTTCTTAGGATTTTTTTGAAATTTAGATGGATTATTATTTAAATACTTCTGCATCGATTGGTGGAAAAACGAAATTTATGAACAATACAGTTCCGGAGATATTAAATTTAAAAAATCGAATTTTTCAGGCTCTTTAACATTGCACTATAGGGGTTATCGGAAAATTTACATACATATTTAATTATAATTAAGAAACCCTTCTTACCATTTTTATAAAAAACTAAAGCAACATTAAACAATAACCAATAGATATTTTAAGACAATTTGGATTCATAGTTACAACACAGTTTCTGAGATAATAAGGAATAAATAATGAAAAATGTATAAAAAAATTTACACTAAAAACAATTTGGCAACAGCGCATTTATTTAACCAGCGAAAGATGCATACGCTAGATTTTTTCAAAATTATAATTTTCATAAGGTGTAACGTAGGCGTTGATTACATTTGTTAAAAAATAACAAAACAATTTATATAGAAATTTAAAATGTATTTTATTTGTCATTTTAATATAAAAATATTCAATCTCTTACAATGGTGCCAAATTTATCATACGAGCACGGGATTGGCTAGAATTGGTACATAAACAGCAAAAAGTTTTGGGCTTATGAATTATGAATCCTTATTATCTGTTCTATATATATACTCTAGCATTAACTTTTTGCTAGTATTGTCGCGAAACAACTACCTTAAAGTCATGTCCAACTCCCTACGATTCATTTAATCAATTTAAAATATTTCCTCTTTTCAAAATAAAAGTGTTGCAACTTACTTGAGTTGGGTGGTTGTTGATTCTTGTGAATATGTTAAATCTGGTTGAGGTTCTTTGCTTTGGAATGGAAATAAAATATTAACCGAAGCTGCAGCCATCCCTTCATAAGCTGCACCAAGCCAAAGCCAATCATTAATCGACTTTAATATCTCCGATGCATTATTATAATGATCTAGAGCTTCGGTAACCAAGCCAGCTTGAAGAGATAAATCTCCTAAATGTTTAGTCATTCGACCATTACAACGTTTTCGATTGCTTCTTGTGTCGAGATCTAATCCAACAAAATCTTTCCTCTCAAAAGGAGCAAGTAATAGACTAACTTTATCAATCTTTTCACGACTTCTTTCTAAACGTTTCGATTCTAGGACCCAAAATAATGATGATAGAAAATCAGTTATTTGACTTTCTAAATCTGTAGACTCCATATCCGAATAAAATAATGCTCGTGTTTTAAAGTTAGAAGGAGTGGTAAATAAAGCAGGTGGCGACTCACTTATGGGACTTGTGTTATTACTGGGTCCAAATAAAACACATCTCGAATTATAAAGCGTTGAAGTATATTTTACTTTTAAAGATTCGTGAACACGGCAAAGTTCATTTAATTCCACTTGGGTTTCAAATTTACCTAAAAATATATAAACATTTTTATTATACAAAACTAATAATACCGATTTATTTATTGAATAAATAAATAAATAAATAATACCGATAAGAGATTAGACATGATTGGTCAGAATAAATTTGAATTGAATTCGAGGATAATTCAATTAAGGTAGTTCTTTCACAAATGCAAAAATTCAAGAAGCCTTAGAAACTTGGAATATCTACTCTTATTAAACGAGCAAAAATTGTATATTTATTTATTTGTTTGTTTATATATTTGTTTATATATATATATATATTTGTTTGTATCTTAGTTCTATTTTGAAAACGGCTCTGACGATTTTGATGAAATTCATGGGTTAGGAGGTTTTTGGGGTGATAATTCTGATAATCTGTCACGGTCTCATCGACAAAATTGTTTTTGATGGGTTTTTTCGTAATCAAATTAATTATTCTCATGTAGACAAATCCCATTCCCAAAAAAAAGGTTTCCCTTTTCCTTTTGTGCTCAGGCAGACAATGGGTCGGGTAAATCCTTTATTCTCAAAGGCCTTGAAGAAGTATTGTGTTTGTGGTTTGTTGTTCTCCCTAAACGTTAGAATTATTAATAAACGTTTTATAATTGTTTTTATAAAGAACCTTATTTATTTAATAGAATAAAAAATAATCAAGAATTTATTTAAAAATATCTTTCGCATAAGCAGGTCTCAATTTTCTGAAAAAATAACACAGTGGTCGAATACATTATATATATTTGTATTTTTTTTAATTTGAAAACGGCTTTCAAATAAAAATCGACCTTTTTATCAGAATTTTAAATTAAAAATAATATTAAAATAAAGCTTTTAACTGAAGGAAGAAGTTACCGAGCATCGCTCGGTGCATCCAGGTACTAAGTCATTAAAAGCATAATAAACACAGGGCCGTGCCGTGCTATGATAAAGAGAGGCGGCTGCATCAGGCGCAACCGTAAGGGAGCGGCATAAGCACCCAAATCAACATACAATTTGACCCATTCAATAATTAAAAATCTTTATGAAACGATTTCCTATATTGGTCTATGTTATTCCGATATTGATGTATACGATTTATTATTAATCGCACGCCCATGCCTAAGCGCTTTGATTTCGGTTCTAATTGATATCATCATTTTAAAGTAGTTTATATTTTAAAAATAAAAGTATTTTTTATATTTTGTGCAGTTTTTTTTCCTCGAGGGTAGGTGGAAACCTCCACAAAAAAAGTGTGGGTTTCCTACCCACTAAAACCACCTCCCTGTATCGTCACCCCATCCTCCTACGGAACGACCGTTTTATGTACGCTTTTAATTTTTTTTCTATACCAAGTCTATTTTAATAAATAGTTTATTTTCAAATATTGTATTGTTATATATTGCTAAGTAATTTCTACTTATTCAAAAATTAAGAATCATATATTATATAAATAACTTTAATATCATCTAAAAAATATTAGAGTTAATAAAATGAGGCCAAAAATTTTATCCCCCTTAAAAAATCACACTCCATAAATACTGCCATCGGCCAAACCGGAAATAAAAAAATATTTAAATCCAAAATCCTTAATAAAAAAATAATTCTCAACTTTAAAAACTAAAGATAGTAATTTTATACACATTTTGATTTTCAATGTTTAATATATTCAAGAAAATAATGAAGTTATACAATTATTAATAAAAGCCAGTATTTTAGAGTGAGATTTTGTGAGGTGGATAAAATTTTTGGCCGTATTTTATTAACTCTAATATTTTTAAAATAACGTAAGGAACCCCCGACCGCACACGTTTGATTTTTTTTTTTTTTAAATTAATCACAATCCAAGGTTATTTTTAAGAAAAAAAAACATTTAAGGGGTGGCATTTCGAAGACTTGCATCATACTGAGAAAATCTACCGCACGGCCCTGAATAAACACACTGTTAAAATTTGAAGACGATTTACCAGACCAAATATGAAATAATTACAATTAAAAATGACATTTTTTACATATAATATGGTAGATTGGGAAAGAGTGGGAAAATGATAATTATTTTATTTTTTTTCATTGAAGGACTTTCACCATCTTGATGAAAAACTAATATTTTTTAGAATAATATATTCGGAGTAACTTAAAAAAAAAAATGAAATTATTTACCATGTAGTTTTGATAAAAAAAAAAAAACATATTTGGGCGATTATTTTTAGTGGAGGGAATAAAATATCAATGGCTTGGAAATTCATAAATAGAATATAGTAGCGTAAAAAGTACAGTCACGTTAAAAAAACATAGCCTAAAATTTTAACACCGTTCATATTTATAGAGTGGTCTCGTACGAGGCTAAAACTTTTTGTGTGGATTGTCGCGAAAGAACCTCCTTAATGCCAAGGGAGCTCAAACGTGAATTGGTAAGCCACGAGTATTCAATACATTTAACATTTTCCCAGTTTTTTTTCTGCATAAATTATTTGGGTTTTGAAATGTCGGAAACCTGGAGAAAAATAATTTTCAACAATATCCTTTTTTGTGTCTTTCTGTCTCCTAGGATTTAGAAACGGACAAGTTTATAGAAAGTTCTGGCACCGAAATGTTTGTATTTCCATTGCGACGAACTTATTAGATTTAGAAAACGTCTCCGCATATATAAAAGCGGTGTGAGGCTAATTGTTAGGGCCTCGGTTGAGTGCGTTATGGTGCGTGTCCGCGCACCCCACCAAGTTGATGGGGTCCTAACTTATTTGTGCAGGGCGTTGTTTGTGCCCTGGTGGAAAGCCGGGTTGGGCGCCACCCGCTTAATTAGCGGGGGAGGGGCTACTAGTTGGTGGTTGGCCCCTCCTTCCATTCGATGCTCAGTCGAGATCGAATTGCTTCACTTATAGCATGACTGAAATATTATCAGTCATGCAAAAGTGTCGCAACGATCTGACGGAGTCATCTAGCGGCCGTGTCTAAAGGCTCGTAGCCAAAGCAACAGCGAGCCGCTACATCACACCCTTTCTTTCCTTTTTTTGGTGATTGCCGATTACCGACTTAGTTAGCCGGGCAAGGCTCTATCCACCTAGCTGGTGGGTCAAGAGCTGCTTGCTTTGCAATCACGTCGGGGTCACCAGATTGTTAGGACCTCGGTTGAGTGCGTTATGGTGCGTGTCCGCGCCCCCCACCAAGTTGATGGGGTCCTAACAATTATTTGTGCAGGGCGTTGTTTGTGCCCTGGTGGAAAGCCGGGTTGGGCGCCACCCGCTTAATTAGCGGGGGAGGGGCTACTAGTTGGTGGTTGGCCCCTCCTTCCATTCGATGCTCAGTCGAGATCGAATTGCTTCACTTATAGCATGACTGAAATATTATCAGTCATGCAAAAGTGTCGCAACGATCTGACTGAGTCATCTAGCGGCCGTGTCTAAAGGCTCGTAGCCAAAGCAACAGCGAGCCGCTACACTAATATTAACATACGAGCTAGAAACAAGAACAGACACTGCAAAAACAACTCAAATAGTGGGAGTCATAGAAATGAAAGCTCTAAGGAGAATTGTTAATAAAACAAGGATGGACAGAATAACGAAGATATTCGGGAAAGTACAAAATTTAAAGAGTCAGCTCATGGGTCCAAAGAAGAAGAATGGAGTGGAAATGCACGAATTTTATAATAAAAGAGAAAGAATTTAATTTTTAGGACAAATTCTAAGATTTTAGTAGAAATATTATTAAATTGCGATATCAGAGGGGATTCATCCTCTCAGGAGTCGAACCTAAGAACTAACATGCTTTCCGGGCAGTCAGCTGAGGTGATTATTTGAAAAATATTCCAACTTTTTTCAAAAAAAGTTGCTCAAATCTTTAGTTCTATATTTTATAATTTTATATGCAGGAGGATCGGCTAGTGAGGAAGGTGTATGACAATAATCCTACTGTAAAAAATAAATCGCGGTCGACCAAGAAAAAGATGAAAAGATTCTTTTGACTAAACAAGACATTGGGCTAGAAGAAAGATGAAGAGGTTATTTTATTTTGATTCCAAAATAAGTTGTTTTTTTTTCAACTTGGAGACATAAGTTATCTTTTACTAGGATCATTCACTCTAACGAATATTGAGTGACCTTATTTATAAACTGATATTCATTTAATTGAAAGTTTACGCTTACAAGAAAAAAACAAATAAAATATTTATAAATAAGCTGACGTGTTCTGATGTGGCCATCCACTTGACTTTACCATACAACCTGGCGCCTACTTATATTTAATATTTAATAAATTATTTATAATCATGTAGGGGAGGTGGGTTAGTTTTTCCATTTTTAGATTACTGTGGGCCCACTGATTATGTATACAAAATTTGGTTGAGATTGGTACAAGGGCCTAGATTTTCATTTTTTGACCCTGCCCCCCCCTCCCATTTTGGGCGGTTAGTTTTTGCATTTTTAGACTTCTGGGGTTCAACTGATTATGTATACAAAATTTTGTTGAGTTTGCTCAAATAACCTAGATTTTTAATTTTTAACCCTCCCTCCACCCCCCTTAATTTTGGGTCGATATGCACCAAAATCTAATCAGCTCTTAATCTCAATACAACAAAACTACGTGCGAAATTTGGTTTCGATATTCACACTAGTTTTTGAGCTAGCTCGTCCACAAAAATTTGGTAACGCACAGACTAACTAACAGATATTTTGACAAAACAATTATTATCTCGAAAAATATAATTTTTTCGATGTTCACTTATTAGGGCTTTTTTTGTAGACCGAAATGCCATGGTTTCGCTAATTTTTTTAATCAAAATAGTTTCAGCCGTTTTTGAGATATTTCAAAAAAAATAAGGAAAAAAACCACTTTTTTCATGCACGATTACAATACTTGACCATACCCTGTATGGTAAAGTAAAAAGAAATGGAGGAAAAATCGAACTTTTTTAAGACTCTATTATGATAGGGCTTTAATAATAATAATAAAAAATGATGTTTTTTGTATTTTTGAACCAGAAGTTCTGAAGCTAGAGAGCTCTAAGTCCAATAAGTCCTCCGCATTGAAAATACAAATATTTTAGTACAAGAACAAACTTTCTACTACTTTCTGTTTTTGTGTTATCGTGGGTATCGGAATCCAGATACACATTCACACAAAAGGAAAGAAAATAAATCATGTTTGAAAATCATCCGACATTTTTAAGTACAATGAGTAGATATTTTTATTTTACTATATTTTGCGTGAATTCAATTTTAGGGCAAATTGCAGGCAAGCCAGGCAGCGTACCTCTCAGGTCTACTGAGTAATAATGAAGATGAAGGATACGCACTTGAAACTATAGCCTCTAACAATTAAAATGATATAATATATATACCTATATATATATATATATTGTAACAGGCCGTAATTTTTGTTTTTTTTAGTAGTCTAATTTAATGTTCTTAAAATTTTTGAAATCTTTTGTTTAATTGTTTTTTTTATCATTCCTTCAAAATAAAACAATATTATTAGCACGTAAGGGTTGTTTTCTGCTTGAGTGAGGAACCTTATCTTGTCAAATAGATTAAAAATGTTTTATTAATTGCTATAAAACAACGTTTATTATTAATTTACAAATCAAAGCAATGGGTTGATTTCAAGGGCTAAGCTAAAGTATAATATTTTTCAAGGGCTAAGCTAAAGTATAATATTTTTCAAAACGGGTTTTCCCCTCAAGCAGTGACAGTCAAATTAATAAACTGACTAATAGTTATAAACAGAAAGTGATAATTAATTTTTTAATTATTATTTTATTTTTTTTTTATTTCGAAATAGAGCATCACCCCTGGAATTGTTCTCGCAATACAACTTAAATAACTAAGTTTAATTAACCATTACTTTTGTAAATAAAAAATATTGTTTATTTATTTATTTGCCTTCAATATATTTTCTTCTCTTTTTTTTTTAATTTTCTTTTCTTTTATTATTATTTTTTTTGTGTATTGGTTAATGTTATATTTCACAACATAAAACAGTTTGTAATCGCTTTTGGTTTAATTCCTGAAAGTAATTTAGATTAAATTACCAGTTCTGTTTAAAATGGATTAAAGTGTTGTCATTTATCACGAAATCCTGTGCGACATTCCCTCTTATTAGTCTCATATTGGCATTCATCCCTCACATTTTTAGATTGCAGTGGAATTCTAGAACTGGCTACTGGATTCTCGGACCAACAATTCGCAAGAACCGAAATTTAGCAAAGCAAAACTCATACCTATCGACTCTGATAGCCCTGACTGTTGATCCCTACCTGTGTATGAGGCTAAAATTAAAAGCACCCCCTGGTCAACAGTCTATTTTCCATCTTAACAAAGGGACGGGTAGGAAAAATTTGTAACTCTGACTGTCATTCGGTCCTCTTGTCAATTCCGAGGTGTATTCTGTGCTCTCAGGTACAGAAGCGCATTTCGGGTAGTTCAGAGACGAGTGGCACGAAAGGGTTGCAAAATATAACAATATATATATATATATATATATATATCACATACTACTAAAGGGGATTTGTGCCTGTGCATGTTTATATATATATATATATATATCACATACTACTAGTGTCCCTGTGTATGTTTATATATTTGTATGTCCCCTCCCCCAGGGGTTGTGAGGTGGGGTCCAGGGGGTAGGTTTACTTTGGCGGAGGGTGATCAGAGGAGGGGGAAGTTCCGGGGTTGGGGAGAGGGTCGGTGGGATGAGGAGTGGTTGGAGATGGAGGAGAGTAAGTGTACAAGTGACGGGGGGGTCGAGGGGGCAAAGGTGGTATATATAAAGCTAGTATATATATAAATAAATATATTAAACGCAGATATTTTCTCGAATCGTTTGGAATTCAAATAAACGTTTTGAGATTGTTTTTTTATAAAAGATTTGTATTTACCCATTGATTTATGGAAAATTGAACAAGCCTACTTGAAGTCAAGTACGCTATAAGATTTTTTATAAATAAAAAAAAGTGTGGCTTGGCTAAATGATCCAAAAGGCCAAATCGTATTTTTTTAAGGGAAAAGGAAAAAATCCGGTTCAAGAAAAATATGACATAATTATTTTATGAATATCATTTAAAAAACTGAAAGTTATATCGAAGAGAAAATTAATGAGAATTTAAATTGAAAGTTTTTGTGCCGAGAAGTTATGCAGAATTTTTATATATTGATTATTGAAGGAGACAATAAAAGAGTGTGTCTTCTGCTGGAATTATAAATTGTAATAGACTGATGAAGAGGGCAAAGCCCTCGAAATTATAGTCTCGTTATAAATAAATAAAATTTACAATTCCAGCAGAAGACACACTCTTTTATTGTCTCCTTCAATAATGAGAATTTCTTCTGCTTGATGGAATCACACATAAATATATATAATTTCATTGAATAGACTATAGTTTCGAAGCTTGAACCTCATCTTTATTTGAAAGTGAAAGAACTTACTTCTTGCTAAATGAATTTGCATCCAAACGGGTACTTGTACCACATGAGAAAGAACAGATCAAATATTTCTAATTAAAAAAACTGAAGATAAGGTCTTCGAAAGTATAGTCTCTATCAAATCAAAATATATATATAATTATGTTTATTTACATCAAGAGGAGAACACCCTCATTGAAAATCAATAACAGTGCTAATATCAGCAATAAAATCTTTTCAAATGAGATTAACTTTTGGCACTTGAATTATTTAGCTATTTAACTCTACAAATATAGACAAAGAATATTATTACCAATTGTGATTAAGCCTAATAAACGTCGATGAGTTTGAAAATCGCCCCAATCATTGTTTTCAACAGGATATTCTTGTAAATAACGAGTTGTTATATCTCTTGAAACACCAGAAGTGTTCACAATATTTATATGATTGATTTTTGTAATCTTGGAATATATATTTTGAAATAAATCTGTTGGTGATTTGCATCCTGTCAAAAGTTAACAAATTAAAACAATTGTTTTATGTACATAAAATAATAAAGTTAATAAATAATAGATGTGACAAATCAGAAGGGGGAAAAAGGAACAATTAAACACCGTGTTAAAACATGCGATAAATTGCGACGTTTCGCCAATTTATTGTGGCTTCATCAGGCTCTATACAATAAATAAATACAAATGGATCATTCACAATCATCAAAACAACCCAGATACAATATAATATAATTGACTTGATCATATTTATAAAACACTTCGTCATTTCTTTTTTACTAATTAGAATATATATATTATATATATACACCAATATGAACACACTTATTTATACATTATAGATTATTTAGAGTAGCAATGCTAGTGTTTTGTAAATTTGATCAAGGTAATTATATTAAATTGTGTCTGGGTTGATTTTGATGATTGTGAATGATTCATTTATATTTATTTATTGTATAGAGCCTGAATGAGCCACAATCATAGAGTAATATAGAGTGGAAGGCTACCGTATATCGAAAAAGCCCTTTCTAGCGACTGCAGGGCGAAAACTCTTAGTTCTTAAGAACTATCCAAAGATCATAGAACATTCAAAGCCTTTGTCATAGATAAAAGATACATACCCTTTATGTTATATATATATAAGCGGATTTTTTACTCTTGATAATGTCACCAAAATTTGCCCCGAAGAGAGCGGTTTCCGCCATTTTATTGCCCAATGGTTTCGCCCTGGACTCGCCAGAGAGCTCTGTAACTCGTATACGCTAAAATACATTGGCTCCATATGGAGCCTTCCACTCTATATTACTCTATGGCCACAACAAATTGGCGAAACGTCGCAATTTATCATATGTTTTAACACGGTGTTTAATTTTTTTCCCTCTCTGATTTGTCTCATCTAATTCTGATAATGGAACTGTCTAACAATAATTAATAAATAATATAAACAAAAAGGTGAAAAAATTGGCAGAGGACCAATTTGATATATTGTTATTATATTATGATAAGAAAATACAAAGCAACTTTTGGGGCTAATAGATTATATCCCGAAATAAATTGGCATGTATACAAATAATTGGTAAATCTAGTTTGTTCGTTTGTTGACTAAACCAACTAATAGCAATTTGTAATAATGAGTTAGCTGGTTAGCTTACCAATATCTTTGACAAGGACAAGAATGGAAGCATGGTGGTGGGGGGTCTGCAGATAGTCGGGCTGAGCCATGCTCGTAGTCGACGGGGCAGTCGACAAAATCACACTCACCGAAGAGCGCATTGAAATCACAACTGAAACCAAAAACATCATTAAGAGAGATTGTGGTGTTGGTGCAAGGTGAAACATCTTTAATAAAGATAAAAGGAAATAAATATTATATGAAATATTCATTTACTATGAGTTAAATTTTCTAGGTCACTTGTTTCACATTTAAAATTAAAAAAATAAGAGGTAAATTTTTTCAATATATATATTTCGGGCTATGGACCCATCTTCAGGAAAATACAGAAGGTAACTAATACAACATTTGAATGCTAGGGCAGTGTTCCGCAAACTTTTTGTGTTCAAGGTACACCTACCAAATCAAGAAATTTTAGAGGTACACCACAGAAAAAACCAATGTTTATTAAATATTTATTTATTATTAAACAAATATATGAAAAGATTTTTAATGAGAAACGTGAACCTGCCTAACTGAGCACAGGCGATCAAAATTTGGAGCAATCGTTGATAAAGGCCGCTCTCATCTCTTGCTTTGCTGTTCGTTTAACTCTCAGCTATGTGTAGGTGGATTTTATTCACAAAACTTGACATTTTCTGCGGCACACCATCTAATGTTCACGGTAGACCAGTGTGCCGCGGCTACCACATTGCGGAACACTGTGCTAGGGTATATATATGTTTAGTGAACAAGAGAAAAATTGTTTTCATTGTAAGGGATTATCTCTCTTAGTGATATAGACTTGTTAAGTGAAAATTTAGGTAGGGTAGGCTCTATTGACATATGGATAAATAAAGGAAAATTAGAAGTTCATTGATTATTGTCTATAGGCTGGGAATATATTTTTTTGGGCTTTGTTATTAAAAGGTCTATTATTATATTTTTCTTTAAATCGAGTTGATTATTGATAACATTTTCGTGATTCGCCAGGGCATATTTTATTTAAGTGGATTCGAGAAGATCCAATCTTAATCTTTTTCTTTCGAAATGAATTGGGGTGGAAGAACCTATCCGCGGAAGCCTCACTGAACATATATATATATATATATAAAATAAATATAAACCCACGAACCCCACCCAGCACCCCTACCTCCCGAACCATGCACCCGTGTCCAACGCCCACCCCCACCCCCGCCGACCTTGGACCTCCACCCCACTACGCAACTGGACCCTCACCAGAACTCCCTGCTCCAACCCATTCCACCCCGCGCACCCCATGCCCTAACCCACCCCCAACCTCCGCACCCAGTTTTTGCATTTCTAGCCTTCTAGTGACCCACAGATTATTTATACAAAATTTGGTTGAGTTTGGTCCAAGAGCAAGAATTTTCATTTTTTGACCCTCCCCCTATTTTGGGTGGTTAGTTTTTGCATTTCTAGCTCTCTAGAGGCCCACAGATTATGTATACAAAATTTGGTTGAGTTTGCTCCAAGGGCAAGAATTTATATTTTTCACCCTCCCCCCCTTTTTGGATGGTGTTTTGGGGGAATTTTTTTAAACAAAAGTTGTCAACAATCACATCCCCTACAAATTTGCTCATTATAAAATTTGCCGTAGAGTTAATAGTTTAGGAGTTATTTGATAATTTTCATTCGTGCGCCCCCCAAACCCCTTTTTGGGGTCAAAATATCAAAACGTTATATAGCTAAAAACGTAAGTTAGATGACATCTGATACAAATATGAAATTTCTTAATAATCCCTTCAGCCGATTTTACGTGAATCGCAACTTTTCGCGGAAACCACGGAAACAGACAGACATACATACAAGAATTTTGTTGAGGGTGTTTTCGTTCATAACTTTGCTTGAAACGTGTGCAACCAAAATTTGGCGTGATTTGGATGAATGTATAGATAAAACCTTAATTTTATATATATAAATATTGAAAAAATTTACCTCTTTTATTTTTTTAATTTTTAATGTGAAACAAGTGACACTGAAAATCTAACTGATAGTAAATGAATATTTCATATAATATTTATTTACTTTTATCTTTACCAAAAACATCATTATTATTATGCTAGCTGCACACGCAATTTACCATTATATAGTTACCATTATATATTTTCTGCTAATATGGATATGTTAATATTATAATTATCATGAGGGAAAATCGATATAACCCTGTCTTTGAAATATTTGTTTCTTTCAATTAATATTGAGAAATAAAATACAGGGTATCATCCTTTATATATATTTACATTCCTTTATATATAAAAGTAAATATTTCAAATTAAACCAATTGGAATTGAAAAATTTTTAAATTACAATTTTTATGTCAATACAAACTACTGTCATTCATAAGAGACCAAAGATTAAATCAGGGAGATAGAGAGTGCCTTTAAGGTTAGAACTAGGCGAGGAAATTGTCTCTTGAAGCGGGGGGAAGAAGAAGCTCGGCCGCCATCTTGCATAGCTCAAAACATTGCCAAACAACGTTATCAAATGAGAAATACATGTTTAACAAAAAGCTAATACTCTCATATAAGCACATTTTTTCTTTAATATAAAATACAGTATATGTTCCTATGACTATTTTGTGTATATTCATCTTATTTTAATGTGAAATAATTTTAATAATTGATAATTTTAATTAATTTTAATTTTCTCTAGATATCTGCAAAAATCAAAAAAACTATAATTTAAAATAGTTCTTTTATTAGTTTTTTTTTATTTAGGTGACCTTATAATTTTGAAAATCGAAGGTAAAATGATATATATTTTAGTATAGGACCATATGGAAATCTCAATGTTTTGAAAGATCCAAAATGGCGGACTGAGTCAGCGATGGCCTAGGCAGGCGACACTTTTCTAGCCATATGCTCTCTCCCTTTCTCCCTGAATCCGCCAGATTGCCGATCTAGCGGTAGACTCAAATCGTGAACAATTGCCCCCAAAGCATTGAGAGTGGTTTCTCTTTGTGATTTAAATTAACTTATCACAAATTTCTTCGCTAAATAAACTATTTTAGCTTTAATAATAATAATAATAATACTCGACGATGAAGAAAAAATAATATGGTATTTTAATAAAAAATTTATTAATAAATTAAAAAACTACAATACAAAATATTTTTAATTACAAAAACAAATTTATATTGTGCATATAATTCATTTATATTATTAAATATAGGATTCCAGCAATTTTTATAATGGAATTTATTTATATTTAACAAAGTTTCAATAAAGAGTCGTTCAGCTTTTGATATTTCTTTTATTTAAAATATATACAATAATTTAAAAAAGAAAAAAAAATTAATGATTGCATTATAATTAAAAAAAAATAGAAATCTTTTAAAAAACTTTTACAATAATATAACTCGCTCCCAGCCACCGTCTTCCCCGCGACTTATAACCTTCAACTGTTTAAGACCCGTATCCACAGATGCCTTCGTCCCCTGCCCAGCCCATAAAATCCCCTCTTCTTGTTCTTTTCACGATAGAGAGGCCGACCCAGGCCTTTAGGGTATTGACCTTTTTGGTGTAACTCATTCCCTCATCATTTTCATTAAAAAAAATATATATATATATATATTGTTAAATTTTGCAACCCTTTCGTGCCACTCGTCTCTGAACTACCCGAAATGCTTCTGTACTCGAGAGCACAGAAAGCACCTCGGAATTAACAAGAGGACCGAATGACAGTCAGAGTTACAAATTCTTCCTACCCGTCCCTTTGTTGAGATGGAAAATAGACTGTTGTCAGGGGGTGCTTTTAATTTTAGCCTCATACACAGGTAGGGATCAACAGTCAGGGCTATCAGAGTCGATAGGTATGAGTTTTGCCTTGCCAAATATCGGTACAGTAGGACAGCAACTTACTAACTAAATCCCTAGATTAGTCTGATTTGTAAAAAAAGCCAGAAATTCCTCCAGAAAAGTTTGAAAAAAGCCAGATCTAGCGGGAAATCCTCTGAATTGGCAACACTGCATGTCAGTGTTTCACATTTCAGGGAGGGTCCTCCCTGATGCATGATAAATAAAAAAATATTAAAAATTAACAATTTTTCAGATAAATATTTCAACCAAAATTTAATATTGTTTTATAAGGAATAGATTTTTTACTTTTTATTTTATTTTATAATAATTTTAGATTGAAATATCTTTCTGATATGTCAGATGTTGATTGCTAACTTAACTCAGTCTATTTCTCTTGAAGTGAAATAACTTTTATTTTTCAATTAATTCATTATCATAACGATACTGAAATATCTAATTTAATTTTTCTACATAAATACAATTAATTGAAATTATATTATTATTTAATAAAACATGAGCGAATTAGTATGGGGTATTAAAAATGGAGATTTGGATCAAGTTAAAGATATTGTAGAAAAGAAGGTACAATTATTTTTAAAGATTTATTCTATTTACATTTATTATTCTAATAATTTCACTTATAGGGAATTGATATTAATAAAGAGATTGATGGAAGATGTCCCATTCATTATGCTGCTGATTATGGCCAAAATGACGTTATTCGGTATTTAATATCCAAAGGGGCCGACGTCAATGTAAGTTATTAATTTATACTATATATAAATTATTATTATTTTATATATATATATATATATACTCTCAGCGGCAAAATTAACCCCCCCCCCCACCTAAGTTTTATTAAATATTTTACAATTAAACAAAATTTCACTTTATTTATTACATTCAATTTCTAGGATCATAAAAGATTAAAAAAATCATAATTTAAACAACAATATTTATTTTTATTTAAAAAAAACATGAAACTAAAAAAAATGTCATTTTTGCATTACGGTAGTTGTTCCGCCAAATGCGTTTTATTAGGATTTTTTTGAAATTTATACAGATTATTATTTAAATACTTCTGCATCGATTGGTGGCAAAACGAAATTTATGAACAATACAGTTCCGGAGATATTAAATTACAAAAATTGAGTTTTTCAGGCTCTTTAACATTGCACTATAGGGGTTATCGGAAAATTTACATACATATTTAATTATAATTAAGAAACCCTTCTTACCATTTTTATAAAAAACTAAAGCAACATTCAACAATAACCAATACATATTTTAAGACAATTTTGGTTCATAGTTACAACACAGTTTCTGAGATAATAAGGAATAAATAATGAAAAATGTATAAAAAAAAATTTACACTAAAAACAATTTGGCAACAGCGCATTTATTTAACCAGCGAAAGATGTAGGTTTAAAGCGCACATGCGCTAGATTTTTTCAAAATTATAATTTTCATAAGGTGTAACGTAGGCGTTGATAACATTTGTTAAAAAATAAAACGATTTTTATAGAAATTTAAAATGTATTTTGTCTCTCATTTTAATATAAAAATATTCAATCTCTTACAATGGTGCCAAAGTTGTCAAACGAGCACGGGATTGGCTAGAATTGGTACATAAACAGCAAAAAGTTTTGGGCTTATGAACTATGAATCCTTATTGTCAGTTCTATATACTCTAGCATTAACTTTTTGCTAGTATTGTCTCGAAACAACTACCTTAAAGCCATTTTTACATCAGCACTTAATTTTTCAAATTTATTTATTGAATTTAACATTTTAATAACATGTGTTGCCTCCTCTGGCTTTAATGACCTTCTGTAAGCGATTGGGAATACTATCGTTAATGTTTTTGATATAGGCTTGTGGTATGTTATTCCACTCCTCCAAAACCGCATCTTTCAGTTCAGGATAGTGGTTGGTGGGGATTTTCAATTCCGAATACGTCTTTTTAAGTTGTCCCAAATGTGTTCGATAGGGTTAAGGTAGTTGTTTCGCGACAATACTAGCAAAAATTTAAACCTAGAGTATATTGTACAGACAATAAGGATTCATAATTCATAAGCCCAAAACTTTTTGCTGTTTATGTACCAATTCTAGCCAATCCCGTGCTCGTTTGACAAATTTGGCACCATGTAAGAGATTGAATATTTTTCTATTCAAATGACAGATAAAATACATTTTAAATCTCTATAAAAATCGTTTTGTTATATTTTAATAAATGTAATTAACGCCTACGTTACACCTTGTGAAAATTATAATTTTGAAAAAATCTAGAGCATGCATCTTTCGCTGGTTAAATAAATGCGCTGTTGCCAAATTGTTTTTAGTCCAAATTTTTTTTATACATTTTTCATGATTTATTCCTTATTATCTCAGAAACTGTTGTAACTATGAATCAAAATTATCTTAAAATATGTATTAGTTATTGTTTACTGTTGGTTTAGTTTTTTATAAAAATGGTAAGAAGGGTTTCTTAATTATAATTAAATATGTATGTAAATTTTCCGATATTCCGTATAGTGCAATGTTAAAGAGCCTGAAAAACTCGATTTTTGAAATTTAATATCTCCGAACTGTATTGTTCATAAATTTCGTTTTGCTACCAATCGATGCAGAAGTATTTAAATAATAATCTGTATAAATTTCAAAAAAATCCTAAGAAAACACATTTGGCGGAACAACTAACCTAAGGCCGAAAAAGGTGCACTACGGGTCTGGATGGTCGTTTTATGTTGAGCAACGTTTTACGAAATCGCTTTATATCAGCTTCTAAGATACATAGTCAATTAAAAGAAGTAAGAAATGTAACAGTGAGCTTAAGAACAGTTAGAAGAAGGATGGAAAAAAGAAATTTAAAAGCTTTAAATTATAAGGAGATAGGTGTTGGTTCTAGGTGAAACATTTTAATATAATAATGAAACTTGAGCAAGATGCGAGGTAGGTTTCACAAAAAGAAATAAAACAAAATTGAGTTTTGAATTCGATATATTTCGGGGATGAGCCCATCATAAGGAGTCAAAGAAAACTGATTATACATTGGATAAATAATTTTACAAATAACAATTTTTTTATTTTTTTAATGGATGTGGTGAGGGGAAAGTAGGAGGAAGAGGAGAAAGTGTTCTAAGAATTAATATTTTCAACAAATGGAAAAATTGAGTTATTAACCATCTGAAGGGAAACTATACCTGCTATTATAAGGAATGGGAAAGTACCTGTAAGAGTACAAATAGAAAAGTACCTGAGAGGGTACAATTACCCTAATATATTCAATATGCGAACAATAGAAGGAATATTTAGTTAATTTATTATAATATATAATCAATAATTGTATTTTTATGCACTTCTAATTGATTATTTAAAATATTTGAATTAATTGAAAGGGCTATTTTAATTTCCATTCAAATATTTTAAATAATCAATTAGAAGTGCATAAAAATACAATTATTGTTTATATATTATAATAAATTAACTAAACATTCCTTCTATTGTTCGCACATTGAATATATTAGGTAATTGTACCCTCTCAGGTACTTTTCTAGTTGTACCCATTCAGGTACTTTCCCATTCGTTCTTATAATAGCAGGTATAGTTTCCCTTCAGCTAGTTAAAAACTCAATTTTTCCATTTGTTGAAAATATTAATTCTTAGAACACTTTCTTCTATTTTCCCTCACCACATACATTTCAAAAAAATAAAAAATTGTTATTTGTAAAATTATTTTTCCAATGTATAATCAGTTTTCTTTGACTCCTTATGATGGGCTCACCCCCGAAATATATCGAATTCAAAACTCAATTTTGTTTTATTTCTCTTTTGTGAAACCTACCTCGCATCTTGCTCAAGTTTTATTATTAAATTTAAAAAGCTTCCAGGCCTGTTCTAGCCCCACAACTTCTCCCTCAACACAGAAGAGATCGGCTTCGTTTCGCTCGCGAACAGGCCGATTGGACAATGTATCAATGGAGTAATGTTCTCTTCTCAGATGAAACTAGAATATTATTAATTGGTCCAGATTGTAGTCACCGAGTGTATCGACGTCCGAACGAAAGGTTTTCACCATGTACCATAGTGGAAACGGTTGGTTTTCAAGGTAGATCCATTATGCTGTGGGGTGGCATTTCTTATGAAGCCCGCACGGACTTGGTGATTTTAGAAAGAGGTTCAATCAATGCGCTAAGGTACTTAGAAGCAGTCCTGGAACCACATGCTATCCCGTTTGCACCATTTATTGGAAAAGATTTTCTTCTTATGCAAGATAACGCCCACCCACACGTCGCGAGAATTGTTACTGAGTACCTGGATACAGTCCAAGATTACCATGACCAGCGCGCAATCCAGACCTCAACCCTATCGAACATATATGGGACAACTTAAAAGGAGTCGAAAATCCCCACCAACCACTATCCCTGAACTGAAAGATGCGGTTTTGGAGGAGTGGAATAACATACCACAAGCCTATATCAAAAACATTATCGATAGTATTCCCAATCGCTTACAAAAGGTCATTAAAGCCAGAGGAGGCAACACATGTTATTAAAATGTTAATTTCAATAAGTAAATTTGAAAAATTAAGTGCGGATGTTAAAATGACTTTCATGCAAAAATGACATTTTTATTAATTTCATGTTTTTTTTTTAAATAATAAATACAATATTCTTGTTTAAATTATGATTTTTTAATCTTTTATGATCCTAGAAATTGAATGTAATAAATAAATTAAGTGAACATTTGTTTAATTGTAAAATATTTAATAAAACTTAGGTGGGTGGTTAATTGTGCCGCTGAGTGTATACCTATATATATATGTATATGTCTATACTTTTTTAAAAATATCTTTATCTCGTTATAATTCAATACTCCCTAATTCAATGTAAAAAATATTAATTGAAAATTTATACATTCTAAAATATAATTTGGTAAAATCGGAAAATAGCCCCAGTGACGTCAGAGGGGGAAATGCCACTATGTTCTTTGTCAATAGAGTTATCCCACCCTCACTCTCCCTTCCGCCCTTATATATAATTCAATATTTCAAACGCCTAAAATAAAATAAAAAACGCGTTGATAACAAATATATCAAAATTATTTTTTAAATGATTTAAATAAAAAATTTATAATAGAAAACGTTTTTTTTAGAACCGAACAGCTGAAAGGTTATATATATATGTGAAAAGCCTGTCCGGTTCCCTTAGGAAAACAGACTAACTGAATACTTCCTTACTGAACCTCATATGACTTTTATTTTTATTTAATGATATTGATACAAGAAGAAGCTGTACCAAAAAGGTACAACCTGTGTAATCCGCGGTTGGCCCTTGTATCATGAAAAGAAGATGAGATTTCAGGGATTGGGTCGGAGCTGAAGGTATCTGTGGATATGTGTCTTGAAAGACTGTAGGTTATATGTAGCAAGAAAGACGGACGGGGTAAGCGAGTTCCTATCTCTAGAGATCATAGGGATAAACGAATTGGCGAATGCGTTTTTTCAATTAGAATGCAATTTAAGCGCGTAGGGGTTTTCACTCTTAGAAAATTGTGTATTTTGCGCAAATGAAGTTTTTGAAGGGATTATCTATGGTGCCTGGAGCACCGAGCGATGCTTGATAACTTTTTGTCTCTAAATAGTTTAAGTTTCAAATTTCAAGGCTCTGCGACTTACCGAAGACGGGATATGAACGATTAAATATTTATTTTACGACACTCCTAATTTACACCCCCTTCCTTTATTTCAATCGGATTAAAATCTATACACGACTCATCACACTTGACAAGTACACACATTTTATATATACTTTAAGGTATAATATATATATATATATATACAAGAATTGCTCGTTTAATATAATAAGATTATGTCGTCGGAACAAACGCTATGGTAGTATTCTGGGGTGAACCGCGACCTAATATCGTGTACATCAACTTCCACTTCCACTTTCGAACGCTCAGCACCCCTTCGCTGTCAAATTGGAATAAAAATCGAGCAAGCGCTTTGGCCAACTCTTTTATCCCTATGACCTCCAGAGACTGGAACTCCCTCCCTGCCACCGTCTTCACCACGACTTATAACCCTACAGCTGTATCCACAGATACCTTCGACCCCTGCCCAGCCCATAAAATTCCCTCTTCTTCTTTTCACGATGGAGGGGCCAACCCAGGCCCTTAAGGGATGCACCTTTTTGGTGTAACTCCTTCTCTCATCATTTTCATTAAAAAAAAGAAGTTGACTGGGCGTGAAAAAGCGTTTGGTCCAAAAAAAAGCCAAGAGTACATGCTCCAACTTTTGCTAGTGAAGTAATGTGGTCATTCCAAGAAAGGTCAAAACCCAGGGTGACACCCAACATTGATAATTTGTCACAAAATTCCAATGAGTTAGAATCAAAGGTGGTTCTCCAGGTTATTACTATAAATATATTTTTTTTCTTCCAAAACTTATAAATTATTAATAAACGTTTTATAATTGTATTTATAAAGAACTGTATTCATTCAATAGAATAAAAATTAACGAGAATTTATTTCAAAATACATATTATATAACTAAGTAATGGAGAGGGATTCAGCCAATGGGTAGCCTCTGCTGAATAAAAAACTCCCAATTATAGAAAACGTTTCGGCTTTAATTAAATAATGCCATCATCAGTTCCTAAGAGCTGAAAAAAGCGATAGAGCAAACATGTAACAACTCTGCCTGCTAACAATTTATTTATAAAATTAATTGTGTCGCTAATACTGTAAGATATAATTTTGTAATTAACAAGTTTGGATTTTTTGTAAAAAATTTTATTGTAATTTTACATGTGTGCTCTATCGCTTTTTTCAGCTCTTAAGAACTGATGATGGCATTATTTAATTAAAGCCGAAACGTTTTCTATAATTGGGAGTTTTTATTCAGCAGAGGCTACCCATTGGCTGAATTCCTCTCCATTACTTAATTAAATACATATACAGCCATCAAAATTGTATCATATTATATAACCACTCAATTTTGGGGAAAAAAATCATTTTTATAGCTTTTTGAATTAAACTAATTATTAACAGGTAGTTGAATAAAAATTATTCATCTGGTTGAATCAAAACAGAACAAGTGGTTGATTAAATAAACAATAATTAAAAACAAATTACGATTCCCAAGTACCTACTAAGTATTCAATGCTCAGAAAATCCATTAATACATACTTTTCATTTAAATTACCTTATATAATTATTTTCATTGTTTTTCTAGGCTAAAGATAAACATGGTATCAGTGCATTATTAGCAGCCATTTGGGAAGGCCATACAAATTGCGTTAAATTACTGATAGAAGGGGTATGTATTATGTTAATTATTCCTATATTGCAATCGCCTGTTTTTTCATGGAATAAAATAATTCCACTTCAATCTAATAATACTAGCTTTCAAAGGAGTATAAGTAAAAAAAATCGCTGGACCCTCGAAGAAGTAAAACTTCCGCCATGTATTTAAATATTTGTCCATGTGGTTTAATCTTAATTGCAAATATTTTAGTTAATTAAGCTCATTTTTAATAAAAATATATTCTGAATTAAATGATTTGATTTTGGTCCAAAGGCCTAGAATTTTTATTTTTGCCCCCCTCATTTTGGCTGATTGCTTTTTGCATTTCTAGTTTTCTAAGGGTCCACCGATTATGTATACAACATTTTGTTAAGTTTAATCCAAGGCCTAGAATTTTTATTTTTGACCCTTTCCTTCATTTTGTTGTGATGGCTAAATGGGCATTTAGTTCCCGAGGCCAATAAATAAATAAATAAGAATAATAAAATGAAATTAATTCCTAAGAACGACAAAATAACCTATTAAAAATATGTATGAACATAGCATAGAATTCGTTCTTGTCGGATAACCAAAATTAAGCAACATGACTAATATTTGGATGGAGGACGCCAGCCAGCACTATTTACCAAATTTTTTTATTTTCTATTTTAATTTAATATTTATCACAAATTAGAAAATATTTCTGTCGTAATTTTCATATCGATATTAAATCTGTCGGTCTCGGCGAATTACTACCCATCTGGTTGTAATCCTGAGGACTGCCGTAAAAAGTTTCCTCTTCAAAAATAAATTTTTCAGAACTCATGTAATTGTAGAAACATGTAAATTTCCAGAAAATTTTCTTATCACATTTTGATATTTTTCAACTTAAACTCCTTTGGACAATCTAGCTAGAATAATGATAGAATTATAGCTTATTCGACTCAATGCACTCATACAGCACTCTGCTGTACACTTATCATTTTTGTTGAAAAATTTCAAATTACCCACCCGAGTGCATCAAGTCTAATATGCTATTTGAGATGGAAAAATACTAATTCATCCATAAAAATCTAAACTAACTTATTAAGGTAGTTGTTCCGCCAAATGGGTTTTCTTGGGATTTTTTTGAAATTTAGACAGATTATTATTTAAATACTTCTGCGTCGATTGGTGGCAAAACGAAATTTATAAACAATATAGTTCCGGAGATATTGAATTCCAAAGATAGTTTTTCAGTCTTTTACATTGTACTATACGGGATATCGGAAAGTTTACATACATATTTAATTATAATTAAGAAACTCTTCTTACCATTGTTACAAAAAACTAAACCAACATTAAACAATTCCTGATACATATTTTAAGAAAATTTTAATTCATAATTACAATACAGTTTCTGAGATAATAATGAATAAATAATGAAAAATGTTTAACGAAAAATTTACACTAAAAACAAGCTGGCAACAACGCATATATTTAACCTAAAAAGTGGATTAACTTTAGTAATTTTTTTGACGTTTTTTTCGCTTCAGCCATTGTCGCAACAGCTTTAAATCCCTTATTAAGAACTTTTTGTTTTATAAATCCCCCTTTATAATGTGCTTTATCTGAAATTTCTATGATAAAATATATACAAGCTCGGACAGTGTTGCCAGACTTGTCAAACAACGGTATTGGCTAGTAGTATAAACAACAAACAGTTTTGGGCTTATGAATTATGAATCCTTATTGTCTGTTCTATATACTCTAGCACTAACTTTTTGCTAGTATTGTCGCGAAACAACTACCTTAAGACGCAAATTCTTCTACTTTCCCTTTTTTTTTTAGTTGAATCTTTATTAAATATATTCCTTATTTCAGGGAGCAAATAAAGAAGGAAAAACACCTGATGGTGCTAGCTATTTAGACGCTGCAGAAAAAGAAGAAATTAAAACACTACTCAAATAAAATAAAATCTCGTGACATTTTATCTAATTTTCATATTGATTCTCGGGACAGATTGTATTTTTATATTATGTAAAAGAAAAACAAAATACGTATGGTACTTTAAGGCTTGAGTCTTGGATATAATATGAAAATATTAATTCTTACGACCTATTGACTACGTTTTTTAATGGACTAGTCTTTTGGAGGATAATATTAAAGTTTATTTTAAATTATTTGATCGTTAAATACTATCATGTAATTTCCATAAATTATTTCTTAAATAGAATATAGTTTTGATAGGATTTTTTTATTTAAAAAATTCATTTATTTAAAAAAAAAAAAAAAGAAAAAGAAAAAAATTTATTTAAATAGTGAAGCTTTTTAAAAATAAATATTTTGTTTCTTGATTTAGCCATAATCAAAATCTATTCCCGAAAACTTGAAATATTTTTATTTATTTCTATTGATTAATACATTGAAATACTGTTATTCTAATCACTATTTGAGATATTAACAGGTTATAAATTTCATAATTCTTAACATTAAAAAAAATAAACTTTGTTTCTAATTAAATAATTTATTAATATTTATTTAATCTTAAAAGCAAAATACTGATAGTATTATTACATTTGTAAATTGTCAGAGAGCAAAGCAAAGTTGTATACGGCAGGACCGGATCTAGGGGCGCACTTGCAAATTTTAAGAAGCTCCACATTTTGGGAACCGGGAAATTTTTTGTAATGTAATTTTAAAATACAATGGTGTTACAATTTAAATGATTTATTCTGGACGCTATAAAACTAACCAAATGGTAGTTTATTTTAACCCATTTACTATTTTTTTATTATACTTGTTTTATATACCATTTGGGGGGCGGAGCAGCAACAAATTCAAGCTTGCCACCCCTGAGAAAAGACCTAGATCCGGTTCTGGCATACGGATATTTTTATTGTATTAATAGGCTGTGTTCAAGTCACTTCCAGAGAGTATAGTCACTACTTAAGCCAGTGGTTCTCAACCTTTTTTCTTCACGGTACACTTTTAACAATTTAAATATTTGACGGCACACTAACAATAAAATAAATTAATAGAATTTTATTTGGTTTATTGATTGATGTACCTATAAAATTATCAAAGAACATTCTGCATCCTGTAAAATGTTACTATCTCTTCAGTATAAATGATCAAATAAATATTTGGATTAAATGTAGTGTCAATTGATACCTAAAGAAATGTAAAAAAAAAAAATAATAATAATTTTCAATTCAAGAGGGAACACTGCACACTTCAAGAATCTCGCGGCACCCTAAAGTTCCGCGGCACAGTGGTTGAGAATCACTGACTTAAGCTATTCGTGATGCTCAAGAACCGCTAGATGGCTATGATCAGTAGTGAACAAGAGCATATTACAATGGCCATGTTCTTATTGGTTGACATTTTCAGCAAATATTCTTTCTGATTTCGATTTCATTTTTGAGTTTTATCCCCAGAAGTTGTACTTTTAGTAGTGAAATTATAAGCCAATATTTCGATATATTTATATATATATATATAATACCTATTTTAATATAAATCTTAGGAATTTCCCTCTTCTGCATCCTAATTTTAATAATAGTATAAGCCAACAAAGTGGGAGTCAGACCCGCATACCGAAGATTCTCTATCTACATAATATATTATATGTTACAGGTAACCCTAGTTCATCACGATCCCGGTTAGTGCTGATTCGTTATAACAACCAAATAAAAAGAATTAAGTAACAACAAAACAATTATTAAGATAAGTAATCAATTTTCAGACTCAAAAAAAAAAATTTTAAATGCAAACTTTTATTTTAAAAATAGATTAAAAAGTAAAAAGTGACTATTGAGCGAAATTTCTAGCTCAAACATTTATCGCAACATATAAACCCTCCTCCGAGGTCACCGATCATAAACGGAGGTACTTAGTTGATTGATTAAACATAGATTTTTTTTAAATATTTACTATTACATAATTTATAAAACTTTGAGGCTTTTAACTAAGTTAGGTAATTACTGAGAAGTTAAATACCATTTATAATAATAAAACTTGAGTAAGATACGAGGTAGGTTTCACAAAAAAGAAATAAAACAAAATTGAGTTTTGAATTCGATATATTTTGGAATCACTCCTGCTTTATACAACAACAACAATTTAGGCTCCCAATTAATTAACTATAAAATAGACAAATCAGGAGTGTATAAATTAACTTGTCAAGATTGTGACGCTTTTTATATAGGGCAGACCGGCCGCTCATTCAAAATACGTTATTCCGAGCATGTAAGAGCTCTTAATCATCTCAATAAATCCGATAACATTAATTTAGATTCGACCTCAGCCTTCGCAATTCACTTACATGAATCCAACCATTCAACCTCTAATAATAACCCTATCCCCATTCATTTCGAAAGAAAAGGCCTTAAATTGAATCTCTTAGGGCCGGTTGTATGTCGCAAAGTAAATGCTTTTTACCACTAACACAGGGTAGATGGTAAATGGAGGGATTGGGATGGCCAATCAGACATACAACCGGCCCTTAGAATCCACCGAAATAAAAATAGCCCTCTCTAATAATTCAAATATTTTAAATAATCAATTGGAAGTGTATTAAAATACAATTATTGATTATATGTTATAATAAATTAACTAAACATTCCTTCCATTGTTCGCACATTGAACAATGCACATTGAATATACTAGGGTAATTGTACTCCCTCATGTACCTTTCCAGTTGTACCTTCTCAGGTACTTGTCCATTCGTTATTATAATAGCAGGTATAGCTTCCTTTCAGCCAGTTCAAATCTCAATAGAAAATATTAATTCTTAGAACAACTTCTCCTCTTCCCCCTACTTTCCCCTCACCACATACATTTAAAATTTTTTTAAAAATTGTTACTTGTAAAACTATTTTTCCAATATATAATCAGTTTTCTTAGACTCCTGATGATGGGCTAACCCCCGAAATATATCGAATTCAAAACTCAATTTTGTTTTATTTCTTTTTTGTGAAACCTACCTCGTGTCTTGCTCAAGTTTTATTATTATATTAAAATGTTTCACCTAGAACCAACAGCGAACTCCTTAAAAGTTATTAAATACCATTGCTTATATCTGGGATGAAAAGAAATATTAACATCTCAAGCTTTTATAAATTATATTTTATATTAAAACAAAATATGTTTAATCAAACTTTGAAGTACCACCGCCTATGATCGGTGACCTATGAGTGGTTTGTTGTTTGATATTTCACTCGAAAGTTATTTTTTCTTTTTAGACTATTTTAGCAAAAGAATGCATTTTATCAATTGAAACATGTATATCTAAATTCAAAACATAAACTGCAACCGTTCAAAAGGATTTGATTTTAAGTCTGGAAATTGTTCATTTATATTAAGAATTAATTGTTTTGATGTTACTTAATTCTTTTTATTGTGTGTGGTTAATGTTTGGTTATCTCTATTCCATTTCTATACTCTATTCTATTTCCCTTTTCAGTAAAGTTTTTTATTCTATTCAATTCTACTAGAGACTCTGAGCAAATCAATAAACATTTTGGGCCCATGGAACAAACCTAACCAAATTTTGTATAGGTACATAATCTGTGGCCCCTAAAAAATTAGAAATGCAAAAACTACCCGAAATGTACCGGGACCTGTGGTCTAGAGCCTCTCTTTTATAAATATAGATGTAACATAGTTGGACATTAAGTTTTACCAACCACGAAGCCGTTTATGATCATAGGATATACCCCCCCCTCGACAGGGCTCTCCATACCCATAATATGATAAAAGTAAATTCAAATGCTCTTGTGCGGTTGCAGCTTATGTTTTGAATTTAGGCACACATGTTTCAATTGATAAAATGCATTCTTTTGCTAAGACCATTCGCAGATTCGATTCTTGTGATGATCACGAAAGGCTGGATGGCACTGATCAGAGACTTTTAAGGAGGTTCTTTCGCGACAATTCACACAAAAAGTTTTAGCCTCGTAACCACTATAAATATGAACGGTGTTAAAATTTTAGATTATGTTTTTTAACGTGACTGTACATTTTACGCTACTATGGATCGTTTCCAAGCCATTGATATTTTATCCCCTCCACTAAAAATAATCGCCAAAATATGTTGTTTTTTTTATCTAAACTACTTGGTAAATAATTTCAATTTTTTTTTTAAGTTACTCCGAATATATTATTCTAACAAATATTAGTTTTTCATCAAGATGTTGAAAGTCCTTCAATGAAAAAAAAAATAAAATAATGATCATTTTCCCACCCTTTCCCAATCTACCATATGTAAAAATTTCATTTTTAATTGCAATTATTTCATGTTTGGTGTAGTAAATCGTCTTCAAATTTTAACAGTGTGTTTATTATGCTTTTAATGACTTATATTCCAAGTTTCGAAGACTTCTTGAATTTTTGCATTTGTTAAAGAACTACCTTAACTGTGGCCATTTAACGGTGATTATTGGTTGATATTTTCAGCACATACTCGTATTTATTCAGATTTCGATTTTACTTTTAATTATTATTTTTCATTCCCGACTTTAAAACAATACACATATAAACTTATTTAAACAAATTTGAATTTAGCGCTCAAAATTATTTTGTTTTTAATTTTTTTAAACAAGTTCTAATACCTTAAAATATCTATTTTATAGATCAATAGATCATAAATATCTTGTAGTTAAAGCCTTTTTTTTCGACAAATGAGATAAATTTCTATTGGGAAAAAATATTTTCTTCATTCCTCAATAAGGATTCAATGCATTGTTTGCCTATTACAGCCTATCTACTGTGTAATTAGCCAATTTCTATCTATATAGGATCTCTAGAAACTAGCATAGTACTGTACTGCGACAGTAGTATGGTTTGATCTTTGTAGATATCTTCAATTGTTAATTTTATATTTTCCACCTTTTCTTTGTCATTCAACTATAAATACACAATGAAAAACTAAATAAAATTTAAAATTAAAATGGTAATGAGTTATTTGTATAGATATTTTAATTTTAATATAAATTTCCTATTTTTTCTTTGTGACAGTCTGTTGTCTCAGACCTCGTGACCATTACCTTGTCAAAGAACTTGTTGCATCTATCTATATATCTTTGGTTTTTGACATTTAATCTAACAAAATATTTCAAATCAAAATCATTATATAATTTAATGGATAATTGCCATACAGTAAGAGTTGATTATGTCTCAGAGAAGCAGAGTTATTAATTTATATAAAACGGTTTGTATTCAATTTCATACATGATTTATACTACCTAATGAATAAATTATATTTCCCGAGAATAAACAGAGGCATATCCTGAATTATACTTTTGTCATTGTTCTTCTAATTGTTAGATAAGGGGGAACTTTTTTCATCATAAGTAGAAACCGGATTCCTATGCAATTGCATATTTTGTTTCCCGCCACGTACGACCCAGGGGATCAATTATCTATCCGAATCATACATCTAGGATACTGTGGGTTAAGGTAGTTGTTCCGCAATTGGAAGTAGGTCTACACCTCTTTGGAAGTAATTGGAAATATTTAGAAGTACTTGGAAATTTTTGGAAATATTTGGAAGTACTTGGAAATATTTGGAATTACGTGGAAGTAGGTGTACAGCATATTAGGTCGCGGTTCACCCCTCGCTGTGGGTTAAGGTAGTTGTTCCGCCAAATGGGTTTTCTTAGGATATTTTTGAAATTTAGATAGATTATTATTTAAATATTTCTGCATCGATTGGTAGCAAAACGAAATTTATGAACAATATAGTTCCGGAGATATTAAATTTCAAAAATAGTTTTTCAGACTTATACATTGTACTGTACGGGATATTGGAAAATTTACATACATATTTAATTATAATTAAGAAACTCTTCTTACCATTTTTATAAAAAACTAAACCAACATTAAACAATAACCAATACATATTTTAACAGTTTCTGAGATAATAATGAATAAATAATGAAAAATGTATAAAAAAAATTTACACTAAAAACA
The DNA here is from genome assembly GCA_024734495.1 of Forficula auricularia. Classification (NCBI taxonomy): domain Eukaryota; kingdom Metazoa; phylum Arthropoda; class Insecta; order Dermaptera; family Forficulidae; genus Forficula; species Forficula auricularia. The sequence continues at coordinate 4,277,727 of JALMQS010000078.1, forward strand.
ATTTGGCAACAGCGCATTTATTTAACCAACGAAAGATGTATAAAGCGCGCATGCGCTAGATTTTTTCAAAATTATAATTTTCATAAGTGTAGGTGTTGATTACATTTGTTAAAAAATAACAAAACGATTTTTATAGAAATTTTTTAACTTTTAAAATGTATTTTATCTGTCATTTTAATATAAAAATATTCAATCTCTTACAATGGTGCCAGATTTGTCAAACGAGCATGGGATTGGCTAGAATCAGTACATAAACAGCAAAAAGTTTTGGGCTTATGAGTTATGAATCCTTATTGTCCTTATATACTCTACCATTAACTTTTTGCTAGTATTGTCGCGAAACAACTAGTTTAAATTTTATACTGCATATTTTTGAATATTTGAGTAATATTGCATAAAATTGCATATTTGAAGGAAATTGTATAAGATTGTAAATTTCGCGCCAAATACAGAGGTTTAAAAAGTAACTTTTCGGAAAAAAGGATGAAAAAAAAAATATTAAATATAAAACAGGGAGGACACTAATTTAAATTCGAAGAGGCCTCAACGACATGAAGTGTAGTGTTGGACTACGAACTAGGAAGTTGGATTACAAAGGATGTAATCAAGCTATTATACAAAACAACAATCCACTCATTTGACTTATTATTCAGTTCTACTAGTAGATACTATATTCTACACTAAAATGAAAAGTTTGAAATATTTTTCTTCCAAAGTAAAAGTGTGTGTGTGTGTGTGTGGGGGGGGGGGGGGGTTAAATTCCTTTAAATTAGCTTCCAGTACGACTGTGGACGTGGGGCGTATAAATCAATAATTTTAAGTGACCTTAGACATAATAACGTGAAGATAATTTAGAAAAATACTTGTAAACATAAATTATTCAGAATTACAATCAAATTTTAATTATTTTTGAGATCCTTTGTTAATTATTTATTTATTTTTTTATTTTAATGGCCTTCGGTAATTATAGCCCATTTTGGCCATTGAGTGTTCGTGTGCGTGTGTGTAAATTGTTGTAGTGATCAGATTATAGCCGGTCAAATATTTGCATTATTTTATTAGTTTATTATTTGCACGTCAATAAGAAAAGTTTATTAATATAAAAAATAAAAGCAATACAATACAATCGTGTCTGTGAAATAAAACTACCCCCCCTCCCAGTATTTTTGAAACATTATTATATTTACTATGTTGATTTTATTCAATTGCACCTAATATTTCTTTGAGCTTAAAGATTTTTTAATATATTAATTACAATGATAATTTTGTCCAATGTTTTACCCGAGGGGTGAACCCCGGCGTAATATCGTGTACACCTACTTCCACTTCCCATTTTTTTAATTATCCCACTTCATTATAAACACATACTTATTGATTCCACAATAAGGGGCCCGCTTCGGATTTTGGGCCCCGGGCCCGAAATTTTATCCGGGGGCTATGAATGTAGGTTAGTCCATGTGGTTTGATACATATTATTTGTACCCAAAGCCGTGGAGAGGAAATCCCCTGGAGGGAAAATTCTAAGAGCCTAATTTAAACTAATATATATCATCAAAGCCAAAATAATCATTTTATCCGTAAAAATGTATTTTATTTTTATAGGCATTAGAATTAACAGTTATCAATCAATCTCTATTATTTCGAAATTACAACACTTTTCACAGTAAAAAAAAACAACTTATTAATCTAGTTTTTACTTAGGTAACGAATATGAAGGGAGGAAAGGGCCCCAAAATAATTTTCAAGAACTCTCAAACTAGAAAAGATTTTGATATGGTTTTAGCTTAGAAAAGTAAAGCATTTAAATACAAAAAAAAAGGATTCATATATAATGTTTCTTTATGTATGGAGTTCATATTTGGGATATAGGTGTCTTTTTTTAAATTACTAAAAAACGTTAAGAACCTTTTTTTTTATTTTATCCCAGCAAGGGGGGGGTATTCTTTTTTTGAAAAGTCAAATATTCGGGAAAATTTTATTTCAAATAGATTTTTTTTAAAGTAAGGATGTAGTTTTTGCTAAGAAGGCTCAAGTATAAAAATACGTATTTAAGCATTTTGCTTTATCCCCCCCCTCACATACCCATTTTGTGTTAATTTTTTTGAATATTTAATTTTTCTTGGTATTATTTGAATATCTCGAAAGATTTTTTTCACTTTTTCAAAATATGAACCCTCATCCGAAAAATGGGGGATTATTTGATTTTGGGATCTTAAACACAAAAGGCTCGGTATTTCCTATGTTTTTTAAGTTATCGAGTTCATATTTGGGATATAATTATTTTTTTCAAAATATTAAAAACAATGTTAGAACAGTTTTTTAAATTTTACTCCATCTGTTGGGGGGAGGGTTATTTTTTTAAAAACATTTCAAAATATTAGTGTTTAAAATCAATAAATTATGTATATATAATCTGTGACCCCTTATGGAATTAGAAATGCAAAATCCTACCACCCAAAATGGGGGGAGGGTCAAAAATTGAAATTTCTAGGTCTTTGAACCAAACTTGACCAAATTTTGAATACATGCATAATCTGTGAGCTCCTCTAGAATCTAGAAATGGAAGAACCACCCGAAATGTACGGGGACCTGTGGTCTAGGACAGCTATTCTCAACCGGCATCGGTCCGCGAAGAATTTTTACATGTTTCTTATTAAAAAAAAAAAAAATAATAATAATAATAATAATAATAATAAAAACTTTTAATTTATAAGATTAAGAAATAAATATATTTTAAATTGAAGTAATTTATGATTAGCCCGGCAGTGAAGGCAATTCCTGTAATTCACAATATTCGGGAAAGTACAAACGTAGTAAATGATGCTATGAAACCATCGAAAATGTTATGATATTTGAACTCTAAACATTTCGAGGTGGAAAATAAACCGTGTGAATAATTTGAGTTTAAAAAACAAGAATTAGGATTACAAAAAAAGCATTTAAGGAGGTTCTTTCGCGTCAATCCACACAAAACGTTTTAGCCTCGTAACCACTCTATAAATATGAACGGTGTTAAAATTTTAGGTTATGTTTTTTAACGTGACTGTACTTTTTACACTACTATATTCTCTTTATGAATGGATCGTTTCCAAGCCATTGATATTATATCCCCCCCCACTAAAAATAATCGCCCAAATATGTTTTTTTTTATTTTTTATCAAAACTACGTGGTAAATAATTTCAATTTTTTTTTAATTTACTCGGAATATATTATTCTAACAAATATTAGTTTTTCATCAAGATGGTGAAAGTCCTTCAATGAAAAAAAAAATAAAATAATGATCATTTTCCCACCGTTTCCCAACCCATGTAAAAAATTTCATTTTTAATTCCAATTATTTCATGTTTGGTGTGGTAAATCATTTTCAAATTTTCGAAGACTTGAATTTTCGCATTTGTGAAAGAACTACCTTAAACAAAATTTTGTTCAGAATAAGTCATCACTACTATAATGGTCATATCTAGTTGCAATTCGGATTGCTAAAATCATAAAATCATTTACCAGTTGGGAAAATTTAATCAATCCAATTTTAATAGACGCGTTTGTTTAGAGATATTTGAATCCTCGGCTGCTGATTAGAAAAATGGAGCTAGCTAGCTTTAATACAAACACTTTTCCCTCTTCCAAATTTTTCACTTATCACTAGAGACCGGATTCTTATGCAATTGCATATATTGTTTGCCGCCACATACGACCCAGGGGATCAATTATCTATCCGAATCATGCATCTAGGATACTGTGTGTTAAATTTTATACTGCATATTTTTGCATATATGAGTAATATATTGCATAAAATTGCATATTTGAAGGATATTGCATAAAAATGTATATTTCGCGCCAAATAAAGATGTTTTAAAAGTATCTTTTCGGAGAAAGAATGAAAAAAAGATGAAATAAAACGGGGACAATAATTTAAATTTGAAGAAAACAAAAATAGGCTTCAACGACAAGAGTATAGTGTTGGACGGATTACAAAGAATGTAAACATAGCTAAAAACCAACAATCCACTTATTTTTTTTATTATTCAGTTGTACTTTGACTTGACTAGATACTTTACTCTACTTGAAAATGTCGAAAAGTTTGCAATCTTTTTCTTTCAAAATATGAGTGGGGGTTTTATGTTCCTTTAAATTCGCCCCCATTACGTCTGTGGATGTGGACCACTCCTTTTCATCTTATAAATCAATTTTAAGTGACCGTAGACATAATGACCTGAAGATAATTAAGACAAATACTTGTAAACATAATTTATTCACATTACAATCAATTTTAATTATTTTTGAGATCCTTTGTTAATTATTTCTTTTTTTTTTAATGGCCTACCGGAACTATAGCCAATTTTGGCCATTAAGTGTTCGTGTGTGTAAATTAGTGTAGGGATCAGATTATTGCCGGTCAAATTTTGCATTATTTCTTTATTAGTTTATTATTTGTACGTCAATAGGAAGAGGTGGTTAATATAAAAAAATAAAAGCAATACAATCGCTTTCTGTTAAATAAAACTACCCCCCCCCCACACACACACTTCCGTATTTTTTTCGTTCCTTCAATTATATAGTATTTTTGTCTTCAATTTTAATTTTTTATTGCATAAAAAAATTTATTTGGCTATCTTTAACTGCATATTTTTGCATATTTCAACGTATACCGCATATTACTTGCATATTTCAGTATTTTTAACTGCATATTTTGACAGTTTTTACTGCATAAAAATCCGGTCTCTACTTATCACCAATCTTCACTTCTTCCAAACCCAGCTCCACAAATACCCCCCCTCATTATAGGCTTTGCACCTTCTTGCATCATTACCATTATAAAAGGTAATAAATAAATAAATAAAAATATAATCATTAAGAGTATAAGGAAAATAAGAAAATTGTTTTACAAATAACTTTGAAACATATGTTAATTTTTTTTAATATGACTTGAAAAAAAAATCAATAAATCATTAATTTGTTTATATCGACATTATATTCATATACATTAATATAATTAAAAATTATCCATTATAATTTTTAAAAAATATTACTAATAAAATTATTTCTTTTTTTAGCTATTTTATTTAGGAAAAGATTATCCAAAAGGCGCTGATTACTTCCGTAATGGTCTTAAAAGGGTTTTTACAAAAAATATAAATGAAACGGATCCAAAGAAAATTGAACAGATGATAAAAAATGGTGAATATATTATCAAAGAACTTGAAGCTCTCTACATGTTGAAAAAATATCGAACTCTTAAAAGAAGATATTATCCAGATTAATGTTGATTAATGATCACTCTTATTTAGATTAACAGGTTTATATGGTTTATTTATATTTGATAAAATATCTATCAACGAGGAAACATGAATATATAATATTATTATACATGGCGGATAGTCCCAAACTGTGAACCCTAAAAACTTTTAAATCAGTTGTATCTTTGAAAAAATAATAAATGTACTCTTTCATGTCATATATATATATATATATATATATAGAACGAGAGAGAGAGAGAGAGAGAGATACACATAGAAATATGTAGGGATTTAATGTATTTTTTAAAATTTTTAAAATAAATTGTAATACCAAATATTTTAGTGCCTTTGTAACTCTTCATTTCAATTTCCAGTCATTTTTTTTTATTGAAATTTTTCAATTAACTATATTTTTATTTTTTATTGAATTTTTCTTTAAAGTTTAATTTTATTATTAGATTTGAATTAATTAAATCATCTTAACAATAACTTCCTAATCATTGATCAGAGGGAGTCAACCTGGTCCCTACCGCCCACTAGTCGGCGATTCAAGCTTTCGTGGTGGGCGGTAGGGGTTTTGTCCGATGCTGAAGCTAATATATGCTGAAATATATAAAAAAAACTTCAAAATCGTCCAACAATCCTTGCATTATTTAATTTCACATGCAACAAAGGAAGATGGCGGATTAACTGCCGTTTATAGCATTTCACAATTTATTGCAAAAAGTAGTAAAAGTTATAATATTGGAGAAACTTTAATAATACCGACTATATTTTTTATTTTATTTATTTATTGTCATCGGGAACAAAGCCCATTTAGACAGCACATCAGTAAAGTGTTAGTAGTGTTATTGAGGGAGCCGAGTTTTATATGCTAGCCAGGCTCGAACCCAGGCTTCCCGCTTGAACATCGTCATCAACGATGCTGAATTGGAGCCAGCGCCTTAGCCAGTTCGGCCAACCCGACTCCCCATAATACCGACTATAAAAGATTAGAAAATTAGAATAGATATTGAAAATAAAATTACTGCGGAACTGGTGGTCGGCAGGAAAATTTTACTACCAACAAAGAGACTTAAGAGTGGGCAGTAGGTGTAAAAAGGTGTATGTTTATTTTCATCAAGCATTGTTTCTCTTTATGATTCAACATCTCTGCTACTCTCCACAAAATAAAAACTTTTCAATTCAAATAAAAAAGTTGACTACCCCTGTCATATGATTCTTTTTTTATTTATTATATTTATTATTTCTTTTCTCATTACATTTCATGATTTCTATTTTGAAATCGTTGCATGGATGTGCGTAGTACAATATTAACAGTGAATTTCATTTCGCCAAGGTTAATGTGAGCTCTTTTTAATGGAATTGTCTACATTCATAGTGTATTTACGAAGGAGTGCATTGCAAGACATACACTTGACCCGACAATTTTTCTTCTTTTTCATTTTCTAGTTCGAAATTTTTTATTTTTTTTTTGTTTGTTTGTTATTGAAGTGAAACTTCTAAACCAGCTATAAACAAAATTTATAAATAATCCGAACAGGGCAATACAGAGTCCAACATTAATTATAAAACTCCTATAAAATACCCATGATTTTGAGCCGAGCTTTTAACCTAAATTTCCCTGATTAAGAATTAGAATAAGTAATATACATTTAATAGTCTCAATATAAATTCAACAAAATCAACTACGAAAACTGGCTCTACAATCAATTGATTATGTTTTTCAAAGATACTTAATTATGTATTATTGCAATTTTCACATTTTAGTTATTATAAACCAATAATTCTATGTACTATACCAGCTGGCGCGATGGAAATCACGGAATAAATTTTTTTTTATTTATTATTATTTATTTATTTACAATCAGCTTGAATTTACATACAGCTTTAAGTAAATTTGATGACAAAGTAATGGACTTGAAGGGACGGTCATCCAATGATGACTTCCCTAATTGAATTATTTTTCCAGTTGAAAGTTAACATTCGATCTTCTGAATCCAGTACATGAAAAAATAATGAAAATTTAACTTTGTTATTTTATTGGTTGGATTTCTTTAAATAGATTATTTATTACGTCAATGATTTTCCTTATAAGCTGTAAAAAAAAGTTTCACTTCCAGGGAGCGCCCTGTATTTTTTATTAATTTTTCACACATTTTATCATGACATTCTACTACTTGTTACTAATATGTAAATTTTTTTTTAATATTAAAAAAAAGTTAACATAAACTAAATTTTGTTGAAATTAAAATTTTGTATAGACCAAAAATATAAGTGATATTTTAATGTATCTATGTTTTTTATTTACCCAAGGAAAATATCTCTCTTTAAATCATTTCAAAATACTTTCGGTCATACCTCTTAATTACATGAATTAAAGGCTATATATATATATATATATATATATATTATATATATATATATATATATATATATATATTCACGTAAAGCTAAATGTTTATTTACAGTTTTTACTTATATAGTATTGCACATATATTGATTATATTCGAAAACTATATATTACATAACAATGGGCCCACATAATTACATTCAAAACGTCAAGAGACAAATTAATTCTCAGAAGAGAGTTGCCCATATCAAGATGGGTTCGTAGCTCATTGCATATTACCTATAACCGAACAACATCTACTAATTTACATCTATTAATTTATCTAAAGTGTATTACAAGATCGTTTTAGTCGTTATTTTAGGAAATCACTAATAAATATCTTCATACTCAACCTTATCCAATCTTTATTCCATTAAAATATACAGATTTTCTCAGGTCTCACTTCTATTAGTTTTATTTTTATATTTTTGTTGAATCAGTATTGTCTACGGTTATTTTAGCAAACTCCTAATTGATACGCCTCACTTTCATAAAGAATCTCAGACAAGCATAGTATATTATACATATTTCTGATAAATTCACATTATTCAAAAAATTGGAAATCCAAATCAGAAATTGAAATAATATAATGATAATATATAGATACTAAATCCATTTCTAACCATTTTTCTTATCTAATCTATGAATGGTGCCTCATTAAATCACAATATGCATTTGTTGTTTCTGATATGAGATCCTTTTACACTTCGCTTTATATATATAGATATCTATTTTTTTATCTATCTATCTATATAGATAGAAGATAAATAGATAGATAAAATATTTGATTTCATAGGCATTAAATAATTTGATCGGATTTCTTTTTATTATTTTGATGATTTGTATATTAATGGGAAATAATGACTTATTTGTCATTAAATTGAATATTTATTTGTTTTTTTAATTTATTATATAAGTAACATAAATAAAATTTATTTTATTTCAGAAAATTAACAGATGCTCTTTATATATATGATAAGCTAATTTGGCCTAGTCCAAACTAGTTTATCCTAAGTGAGTTAGCTTAGTCCGAACTAGATTATCCTGAAATCAATATGAAGTTTCCACAAAAAATAATTTGACCTAAACTAAGATAGTTTGGCCTACAATCACTGCTTATTCTTTCTTTTTTTTTAAGTGCCATATCAGGTCTCCCTGACGTTTCGGCACCTCTCCACATATACCTGTGCTGAGTTTGTTTAGCTGTTTTTACACAGTTATACGGGACCTACTTTTTAACGCCGGTTCCAAACGCCTAGTTTGGAGAGGTTGACTAGGCAATTATACTCTTGGTAGTTTGCCATTGCTTTCCAAGAGGAGGCAAATATCTGCCGAGATTCAGTCTCGAACCAGCACACTCCGGGACACCGGCCCGACACTCTTATTCTTTAGAATTAAACAATTTGGCCTGATCGAAACATTTTTTGAATAAGCTCTGTTTTTGTTTGGAGAGTATTTGAAAGTTGTTAGATCCAATTTTGGCTGGCAGATTTGTTTATAGAATTCCGTATAAACCTAAAACAGAATTCCAATAGTGTCGATCTATCTGCCAGACAGTGGCGTAGCGTAGGTTTCTGCCCCCCCCCCCCCCGGGGCAGATAAAAAATTTGCAGCCCCTTTCCCCCTACAAAATAAGATATTATAAAGATAACATTTTTTCCTGAGCGAGGAAAATATTAAGCTGCAAAGAGATCACAAGCATTTTGGAAGATGTAATTGTTTAATATTATTTATCCAAAAAATTTAACTGAAAAATAATTTCATAAACATATTAACAAGACCTCTTCTGATCTAATTGGTAAGTCGTCGGACTTGGGTGCAGAAGGTCCTTGATTCAATTCCGGTCAAGGTCATTTTTAGCTCCCTCTATAATGTTTGCAGCCTAATTTCCTATTCGAATACTCGGTTTTTCATAAAACTATGTAAACTTCAGCCATTTTGGTTTATATTAAAGAATAAAGTGCGATTGCAGACCAAACTATTCTCGACTTGGACAAATTAATTTCTTCTGGGACCCTTAAATTATTTTCAGGATAATCTTGTTTTGATTAGGCAAACTAGTATCCTATCGAGCTTCGGATAAACTAGTTTGGATTTGCCAAATTTTTTTTATAGATCTAAAATATTATTAATTATTTTTAAACAATATTCAAAAACATTATTAGAGATTTAGGGAGATAGCTATCGCCATAAAGATTTAAAATTTCATAAATATTTTGAAATTTTAGAAATATTATCCTGCTTTAATTTGCGCATAGAATTCGTACTGGATTTTAACAACTAAATTTGGAGGAAGCTAATTTAGGAATTCAAGCGATCTTTTGGCAATTTTATCTTAACATTTTTTTTTGTCAAATATCCAAGGTTTACATTTTTTTAATTTTATGCAAAAAATAAACAATAATTAATTGGGTGTAATGTAAAAAATAAAATACAATAGTTTTAAAGTGATTATCAATAATTTATAAAGGCTTGAAAGAAATTTGGATAAGACATAAATAAATTTAATTATGAAGCCTTTATCAATTTATTGTTAATCATGGTATAAACATAATTAAATATTGCTATATCTTGAGACCGACAATGCTCTAAGCAAGTACATCAGGCAAATTTATGATTAAATGGATTTATTTAATATATAATACACTTGTATAACTTTGGGTGCATTTATTCTTAATTTATATAATATTTTTATTTACGAGTTCTTAGTCGTCAATATTATAATCTTAATTATCTATACAATATGTTATGCCAAACGAAAGACAACTTTTCTACATAAGAATAGCTTCGTTGTCAAATTGTATAAATGGCTTATTAAAAAAAAAAATTCGATTTTACCCATGTCACTTTCTGAAGCGAGTGTGATTGGGAAAAGAGAAATGTCATTTATGGCACAAGGCTGGTCTTAAATAGGCATGAGCATTGCCGGTCAGGGGAGCCCACAGCTGATTTGTCTTATGATGTCTTTTCTTTTCCCGTTAGCATCTCTTCTAGTTGTTGCTTTTTAATCCTTCTTGTCGTCTTCGGGGTCCTTGAGTGTATGCCACTGCGCAATTGGTCGTCGGGGGGATGCAAGCATGTCAGACCAGTGACGTAACTCGGTGCCACTGGCGTTGTACCCGAGGATGACTCTGCCAATGGGCTCGGAAGTTCCAATCCTATCGTAATCAACTACCGTCACCATCAAGTTGACTTTCTGCAAATTAGAAATTCGGACGTCAAATAAAAAGGTTCAAACGAATGGGGAATACAAATTTATTTACCTGAATTTGCTCGAACGGGACTTCAAAAGTGAACGATTCATTATAATAGGGATTCAAAGTACACTTCTTGATACTGGTCTTTTTCTTCTTTAGACGTTTCCCATTTTGCATTAAAGCAATTTTAACATAGGGATCTAAAATAACATTTAATAATAATATCGTTGATAATAACATTATTTTAGGAATATATCGTGGACTTATTGCGAAAATTCATTAAGTAACATTTTCTTACATTTGAGATAACCCAATTTCAAACTTGCGATTTGTTTTAAAAATACTTAAGTAGCAATTTAATCGTTTAGCTTTTGTTTTTTGTAATTATAAATATGTTTCATACCTCACATAATTGAGTAAAATACTTTACATAAATGAATGAATGAATGTATCACTCTTGAAGGAGAGTTTGTTGATGAATAAAGTGGAATTTCTTAAAAAAAAATGTCTTTTTCTTAGTTAGACCGGAGACTTATTGAGTGATGTGTTATATATATATTTTCTCTCTCTGTAAAATCAGAACATCGTGCACCTAGTGAAATTGTTTTTTACGTTTAATAGGGTTTGTATTATTTTGATTCCCTTAAAGTATTTTTATATCGATAAATATGATCGAAACTCACAACTACGTACTATTAGATGAAAATCCACCAAAAGTGTACTTAGTGATTTTTGGCAAGAAGCCCACGATATGCAATTCAGAAACGAGCCATAAAATTATAGGGGATTGGGCTTTGGCTCTTGACTTTTGGGCTCATAGAAACGTTTCTACCCATTCTTTATGCTATGAATAGTACCAGGCCAAGCATTCAAATGAAATACCACTCTCTGACCCGTAGTGTTCATTCTTTCAAAAAAAAAAAAAAAAACAGTTTGGAAACATCTAGCAGTAGCCATCTCGGTTAAATTAGAGACTGATCGAATCAATCAGCTCAGTAAATCCTTTGATCACTATGACTTCTAGAGACTGAAATAAGGATTCACTTCCTGCTTGCATTTCTTTTTGAATTGTACAAAGTATAACATTCTATCTTTCAAGATCTAAAGACCACAAATATCTACCTCCAACATTACATATACAAATACAATACAGATTGTAGGGGTGGTTTAGATAGTAGTAATATTATTAACTTAAAATATTTCTTTGAACATTTAAAGGTTTATAATTTTTATTTAAGATCCTAAAATGGATATAGAATAAAACGTATTTATATGAAAGTTTTATTATTTTTGCCGTTAAGCATGAATCCGAAAAAAAGAAAAATCGTCGATGAAAAAAGGCAATTTATAAAATTTTAGACATCAAAACTAGTATCAGCGAATCGGTTCCTTTTGAGAGTTATTTATTCGCGCCTACAGGTAGGCAGCCATTCCAGCATCCTAGCATTTGCAAAGCCTACCATACAGGGGTGTCCACATTACTTGTTATTCTCAAGAGTAAAACCTCAGGTCTCAACCGTAGCGCTTTAGCGTTGCATCCAGACATCCCAAAGATGTCGAGCCATAGTCACTCTTTACATAGTATTAGACAATAAGTTTAACTTTCCAGATATAAGAGTTTTAATTGAAGTTATCAGTTCCAAATAGTGACAATTGTGAAACTGATTTTTTTTCATAAAACATAAGTCCAAATTAACATGTTTAATTTGTAGAGACACAATAACTGTTTTTAAAGAATTCAATGTTAAAAGACACTAAAGATATAATAAAGTGCATTGGTTGAGATTTATGATTTTTTGGGGGAGCACATTTAATGATATCATTATAAGGACAGAAGAGAAAATTTAAAATAAACTAAATCCAGTATTTGATTTTTATATAAATTAATTGCCAATAAAAATCAAATACTATATTCAGTTTATTTCAAATTTTTATCTTCTGTCTTTAATGATATCATCAAATGTGTTCTCTTGAAAAATCATAAATCTCAACCAATACACTTTATTTTATCTCTAATTTTTTGAAAATTAAAGAAAAATGTTTAAAAACACCCTTAACAAAGAAATTGAAAAAAATGGTTTAAAAATGTCGAATTTTTTAAGCGGTAAGTTGAACCATTCTATCATTTAACTATTTAATTTACGAATTATTTAATAGTGATGATTCTTCGATTTTTAATTATAGCTTTTAGTAATAAAATTAATGTCACATTTTATTATATTAATTAGACTTTTTAATAAATTCGGGTTCGACATGCTGAGTTTTTGAGCTGAACTTGACCCTGGCTTCATAATGTCTACGGAGAGTTTTTCTAATGATAGTTTCTCTATATTGTGACACTAGGATTATATATATATATATATATATATTAGTGGCGGTTAGTGACTTTTCAACCAGGGGATACTGACCAAAAAAGTACTCTTCATTTTTTGAAATTTTATTTTAATCTTCGCTTTTTTTTTGCAAATTTCATCGAATTTTAGATTTTTTAAAAATATATTTTGAGACCTTCGCCCCAAACAGATACTGCTTTGTGTGAATGAGCGTAGGAGTCAGAAATTAAATCTTGTGACTAACTTTACAGTTCCTGAGATGGGAATCGACCATCTTCCACAATGAATCAGCCTGTCCTATAAGAAAATCTTCAATTTCCCCTAATTCTATTGCTATAAGAAAGCTATGACTTGTCTATATCACTCTTAGTTATTTCCGATCTCATATATTGAGAGTTCTCAGAAATGGATTAGTCCGAAAATTCTCGAATCATCATTATTTATTCCTTTTTTGTAATATTTCAATTTTAATAGTTCTTCAGCGAGAACAATTTTTATTCGACTAAAACTCGTCTGGACTTGTCTTTGACATGCTTGAACTGGAAATTATACCAGGAGGGGATTTAAAACCTTCTATCCTCACCCTTTTCGAAAAAATCATTCATTTTAATTCCCTCTTGAAACTATGCAACAATTTTATTTTATTTCGAGAACCAATATACTTTTCAAAACAAAAAATGTTTTTTAATAGAAATCTGTGAAATAACTAATAATGATTTGAAAATTTAAACATCTAACTGAAATTTTGAACTCGGCCTTATAAATTTATGAAAATATTATAAATGTTTGAAATTTTAGGGATGCGCCTCATCCACAGCATCCATGGAACGCACGCCATTGGTGGATAAATATTTAAAAACATGGCGAATGTTTCACTTCTGTTTTGGGTCACACGATCTGTGGAACGATTTTTTTTTTTAATTCATTCGAATACCCAGAGAAGATGCTCTTATATCTGTCTACTCCACCACCACCAAATAAATAAATAAATAAAATTACTTGAACACTGTTAGGCGTTTTGTTGGGATATACTCACCCGAAAGACCACCGACGTCCATTTTTTTGAGGTTCTTAGCCTCAAGGATGACCACGGTAAGTTTTCCTGCAGTCGGAACGTAGCGTAGGGAGAAACAAATATCTCCCAACTTATTTTCCTGCACAAAAACAATAATATAAAATCCATGTTTCTGATTATTTTATTTTTTATTTACCTAATATTTATAACATCAATTTTCTACGAATTTCCTCATTATAAACGGTAATTATTTTTTGAATATACGTTTATGAATTTCTAATATGAAACTTGGTTAAATATCAAATGCCGACTTAATTTCCAAAGCGATTTCACAAAAGCTCAAATTATACCACTAACAATTAAAGCGTACAATGATGTTGATATTTTTGATAAATTAAAAGACTATTTCTAAAAATGAATATTATTCTAATTTATCTAAAGTTATTGTGTAATTTTTAAAATTAATATAGAACTATTAGTGTATGTGTTAAATATAGTTAGACAATTATTTGCTTAGAACAAATGGCTAGTCAAAGTGGTCAACACAAATAGATTAGATGGGTCTGAACTAGAGAAAGAATTAGTACAAAAACATTTTACAAACAGAGGGTACCAATATAAGTAATACATTAATACACATGTTCACATAATCTATGAGGTACATTAGATTATGTATGTTCCGAAATAAAGCATAACAAAAGATTTCGTAATCAATATATTCTCACATAACATTCTAAATATCAAGACAAAATAATTTTAAAATAACTTCACAACATCCAAGTTCGGAGAGACGTTTTATTCTAAAAAATAAGAAAACTTTTCTCAAATGGATGGATGTTTGGTTATTCATCTGGTCCCGAAACTAAAGTCATCCTTTTGAGGAAAGTTCAAATTAAACATTAAAGGATATAATTACAAAAAGAGGGATGAATCCTTTCACATTCTGTTAATGTGTGTGTATGCTCCTAAATATTTTGAAAAATGTTGCTAACTTTCAAACGAGAATCATTTTTTTAACCAGGGGTGCCCAGAGGGGGTGGTTAAGACCAAGAATGCGCCATTGAAATTTCTGGGGGGTGAAAATTGTTGCAAAATTAGCAATATATGCTAAAAATAAAAACGGTCAAGTTTTCTAACTTAGACAAAAGTTAATAACACTCTGACACTGTTTTTATTACAAATACAGCAATACCTTATTCCTCGGAAGAAGTTTTAGAATAGGCCTACTGTTATTCCTCAATTTGTAAGGGGAGAGGGCGGGGTAATTTTCATGAATTTGGGGGGATACGAAGTTGGTGGGGGTTACTTTTCATGAAACTAGGGAGAGGGGGGCACCCCTGTTTTGACACAAGTTAGACATTTACAAAATAGTCTCAATTGCTATCGGACGTATGAGAATATTTCAATTTTATAAATAAATTTAATTTACATGAAAATTATATGTATATATACCTATATATACGAGTAAATTATTAAAAATTTTGGAATAACCATATACTGCACATTGTTTAATATATTTATTAAAACATTTACAAATATACACAAAAACAAATAAACGACGTTTCGATCATTACATCTGTGAAGGTGTTCATTGCAAGCATCTGGTTCAGCATATGCATGGGTGTATGCAAGAGATGACTTTTGGCCCTCCTGGCTTTTTTTGGCGGGGGGGAGGGGGAGAATTTTAGATCAATTATTTATTTTTTCAAATTTTAGCTGAACCAGTTGCTTGCAAGCCACCGCCATTGTATTTCATAGTCGAAAAGATCACAGATGTGGTAATCGAAATGGTGTGTATTAGTGTTTGTTTATATTAGTTTTTAACGAGGGGTGAACCGCGATTGGAATTAGGTGTACACCGTCTTTGGAATTATGTGGAATTATTTTGGAATTCATTAGATAATGCTCCTTCATCTAATTGGAAATGAAAGTGGAAGTGGATATAGGTGTACACGATATTAGATCGCGATTTCACCCCTCGGTTTTTAATAAATATTAAAACACTGCATAATGTAGTTTATTTTAAAAAGTCTTAATAAACTTTTCGAACCAGCAAAACTTTAATCAATTTATATATACGAGTAATTAAGTTAAAAAAAATAATAAATAAATCACAAATAAAAAAAAAATGACTTTTTAATGAATTTGTAAGAATTTCTAAACAAGTATATATAGAGATATTTGAAACTAGAGACAAAAAACCATTAAAGATAATTTCAAATTAGAAACATATTTTCCAGAGAAAAGTACAAATGAAGAGATGAAAGAAACGAAAAAAAAACCCAACAAAATTCATTACAAATTCGACACAAATGGATCAAGTGACTCGATCGGCTGATCTGAAAGGTCGGTCGTAAGCGCTTGCTTAGAAAGAAGTTGAAACGTCATGCCCACAGCCAACACAAGGCGCAAGCCATTCTCTACTTTTAAATACAAGCCTACGTCACACCATAAGTCCTCTTGAAGCACAGAGAGAAATTCAAAAATAAAAAAAAATAAAAAAAATCTCGTATAATTGGCGTCACGAAAATAGAGCCGTTTACCCGGGTGTCGATGGTTCTCTTTTCTGAGAAGGAGATAGTAAAGTTAGAGAAGAACCCGAATTAATAAGGCAAACGCGTCCACGTTCCGCTGCCACTAGGCAAGGAAGAATTAAACAATTAATTTAACAGAGTAATTGACCTCATGAACAGGCAACAGCGCCCTTGTCTAGTGTAGATTGACGCTTCTAATTAGGTGACGCCAACAATAATATCAAAAAGTAGGGAGACAAATAAACAAAAAATTGCTTCAAGATGACTAGACAATCATGCATAAGAGAAGGTGAAGGTTTTTTTATTCTACACACCGTATTATTGTTTGTACTAAGGATTTATATGAGTAGAAAAAATAAAATATTGAGATACTTACGTGTAATTTTGTTTGTTTTTTTATTTGAAGCATCATGCAATGTTGGAGAGCACAACCATTTAGAGAGGCGTAAAGCACAGTAGAGTAAATTTGGGAGAAAAGAGAGAAAAAAATATATATAGAATCAAACATGAATAAATAATTACTTTGCTCCGCAATTTAATTAGTTTAATTAAAAATTTTATGAAAAAATTATTATCTAAACCTGCATTGCCCCATAAAAAAAACTAATTCAACATAGAGAGTTTGTTTAAAAATTTTATTGCAATGTGGGCCGGGCATAAGCTATAATCAAACACAGCAGAAATACAAGATTGATAATAATTATTTATGGTTATCAAAATCACTCAGTAAAAATACAAAAGTAAAATTAGATTTTCATCTTTGCTAAATCTACAAAATATTTAAGTATTTTGGAATAGGTATTTGACACGGGATTTTTAAATTAATTCAAAATGGTGTGAAATACCTATTGATTGATTTTTTTTTTATTTAACATAGTTCAACAAAATCCTGCAAAAAATCATGCAAAAATAGAAATATTAATCATGTGCTTATATTGTATTTCTCGTGCAAAATTTAATAATGAATGCTAGGTAATCCAAAATAATATTGGTTTTCTAACTTTGTTAGTTATAAAATAATTAAAAATTTAAATATCGTACATACCTTTACTGAAGAACACATAGCCACACACACATACACACACATTTGGTGTTTAATTTATGCATTGTTTTTTGCATCGCAACAAATCAAATATTATTTTGGATTAACTAAACTTTATTTCTTTTGTTTTAATGTTATCAACTAAAACAATTTAATTATTTTATATTTCAAACTTTGTTAGTTATAAATTACTTAAGAATTTAAATATCATACATACCTTTACTGAAGAGCATACACACACACATACACACTTCCTCTCGCAAACACTCTTTCCCTATTTACATACATTTATGCTATTGATATATACATAAATGTATATATTTTATATATAAATAATATTAAAGAATGCAAAAATTATTCTGAAAATTAAAGAAAATATTTATAGAATGTTCATATTCTAATTACAGATTAATGCAAATAAAATGTTGCAAAGAATTAATTAATTAAAAAATGTCATTATCAAATCATGCGGGAATCGACAGGCAATTTGTGCTTCAAAAATCGTTTCTAGATGTTCATAAGGAAACAAAAAATGAAAGAAAAAAAATATGAATCATTGGAAGAAATAGAAATAGAAGAAGAGGAATAAAAAGGGAATATTGCGGAAATAATTATTTGAGCGATTCAACAAAAAAAAAAAAAAAAAAAAAATTGAAAATATTTTGCGATGAACTACATTTGTGGCATGAACATCTAGTCAGGGGTTGAGAAATTTGTTGAAAAAAGCGAATCAATTCTTGCAGGTGGGTGCAAAAAAAAGGCCATTTTTGAATCGGTTTCAAGATCATGGGTGCGATACAATTTTCGAGAAATAATTCAAACCCGAAAAAAGGCATTGTCTCATACTTAGATTCATATATATATATATATATATATATCCTATATATATATATACATATATATGATGATATTTAGATGGAAATGAACACGAAAAATCACTGAAAGATGTTTTTTCTAAAACAATAAATAAATAAATGTTTATTAAATCGCAAAAAAGTGATTTTTGATCATACTAATGCTCATGTTTCCCATTTTACACACGTCTTTCACTTAAAATAAAGTGAAATGTATCCACCTAAGAACCTATTTGAAGAAGCAGATAACAGATATCTTATAAATAATAAAAGTAAAGAAGTAAAACAAAATATGGTAGGTGAGATTGGAGAGGGGAAAAAAAGAAAACTTCCAAAAATAAATTGAAATCAAAGAATCAATTACAACGAAAACAAACAAAATCAAGAATAACCATTATTTTTAATTCTTACCTTTAGTTTAGCCGAAGTATTTTGTGTTATATACATACAGGAACTCTTGAAATGATCTTCAATTAACATCAAGCATCGAATGTACACCATTCAATCAGGTGCCAAATGAAAACTCTTTCACTATGCAAACAACGACTTAAGAAAAAATTGATTGTTTAAAATAATAATTGTAAATAATAATAATAAATTTTGAATATGCGCGATTTTTGACACCATTCTTCTTACGGAGGCAAGTTTATGAAGGTGTTTTTTTCATGTCATAATCAATAAAGTTTTTAAATTCTTTAACCAAAATATAGCTCATGATCCAAAGTTTGGTAGCAATCTATTTCGGAAAGGAAAAAAAAATTAAATTAATTAAAACCTGAAGTTTGAGAGAAGCCCATATATGATCGACAACAATTAGTCTACGAATTGTTCGAGTTAGAAATCTGAAACTTGGCACAAAAGTGCAGCATATCAATATAAATTTGTGTGCCAAATCTCAGTTTAGTTTCTACAACCATTCAAGAGTTCATATAAAAATTCGATTTTTTTATCTAATTTTCTATATATTCTAGAAGTTTTGAACCCTAAAAGACCAACATCTAGTCAGCTTCTCGAATTAGAATTATATTAATCATTTTGGCATTATAGAACTATCATTTTCTCTTTTCGAGTTATCGTAGAAGTAGGTATTTTGAAAATCATTTTTCATCACTTATTTATCAAAATGCGTCTTATTATAATAATGTATTATTACCAAAATTATAATCTTAAAACAAAATAACTATTGATAATGCTGTATGACCATGTATCTATTAATAGTTAGTTTTATTGTATTATTTGTTGGTGTTCAATAAATAATTATAATTAATTATGTGTGATTTCTCTAAAAATTCAAATTTTAATCAAATTAATCACTAAAATATAAGCTTCAATATCTTCATTACTAAAACAAGAAATGATCCCCAAGACAAGATTTCTTGATTAAACACTAAACTATTTTGATAAAAAAAATGTGCATAAGAAACCTACCCGGCTACAAAAAAGCTTATTTTAATCATTTATTATTAATTCAATTTACGAGATGTTAATAATTTATTTCGGAAAAAACTGTTGTCCCTAACAAGGAACGATTTTTTTTTCAGAATGAATTTCGGAGGAATGCTAAGTATAATAATCTTATTCGTATAAATTTTGTTAAGGGAGAATGGTGTGGGTTCTTGGTGAAACATATTTAAATAAAGTAAAGAAAATTTTAGAAACTTTTAATATTTAAAAATATAAAATTTTAGGTAGGTTTCACAATAAGAAAGATAAGTTATAGCCGACTTATATATGATATTTCGCTCAATCTTAAGGATTTCATAGAGAAAAGTTTTCTCTGTGAACTCCTGAAGATGGGCTCATGCCCTGAAATATATATAGAGTCAAGCTAAACAAGCATCTTGTCTTTTTTTTTTTTTTTTGAAACCTACCTAGAATTTTATATTTTTAAATTTTTTAAATTTTCTTAACTTTATTATTCGTATAAGAAAATTTATTAGATAAAACAAGAAAACATCGTCCAAAATGCATTCTGAAATAGAAATTCGTCTCTCGTTAGTGGACACTTTTTTATTTTTGCTGAAATGTAGTCTACGGTCAGAGGCGGTTCTGTTCTATCCAGATCTCGGTAAGGATTAGAAGAAAAAATGCCCAAACTGTTTGGCTCTCAAATTTTCACTTATGGAATTTTTCACAGGTTCGTGATTAAATAAAAAAAAATGGTTCTATGTTTCCATGTGACTTCACAGACCGTAGACTAAATTTTTACCTTTTTTTTGGGGGCAGATTAATAAATAACAAAAATTTAAATTTAACTTAGTTTTCATATGTTAAGAAATTCCTTGTAGAATTGTTCTGATGGCACCTGTCTTCGAATAATGTCCATTCGATAAGTAATGCTTGGAATGATCTCTTTGACTTTTTACAGTTAGCATTTGATATCCTATCAATCTATTGGTAAAATGGATGGCGGCGGCGCGGCGGCGGCGAACAGCAGCTTTGCGATGGCGATGGCGAAAGGCGTATAAATTAGGACGTAGGGCATGGCGACCTTGTCTTATGATAAGCCTTAAGTTTAAGGGTATCGGGGTGTTAATTGGGACGTTAGCTAGAAGGGTGGTGAGGGCTAAATTTCGCCTACCTGTCCTCCTTCGCCCTCGACGCTCTGCAGTTCACGCCACTCCTCGATAGTCTGCGCCAAATCGACTTGACACAAGGGCACTTTCACTTCTCCGATTTGGTCATGTTTTGAGAAGCGGTCGAAATCGAAAATGGCAAACACCAGCGTCTTGTTCATAGCATCGGCATATGGAACACTCTAAACACAAAACCCTTGGAATTAAGAACTGGATAGCTCACTTTTGTTTTCAAGTGAAGCATGTCTTTGAATTGAGATTTTAATAGAATGTTATATAGTATAGCCATAAATGAACAATTTAGGGGAAAGTGGGGGAATATCGACCGTCGGGAAAAATCGGCCAGTTTCAAATCTCATAAGTTTGGCGCCATACGAGCAAAATTTAGAAACCATTCGAAGGATGGCTTCGTATATGCCTAATTTATATGGTTAGTATTGTGCCATCACTCGTCTTCTTTACATGCTGTCAGTTTTGCTGATGTCTAGACTTCTGATTAAAATTGTGCTGGTCTTATTAAGGACGTTCCCTAATAAATCGATTTTCTTGAAATCCTTTTAAAACTTTGAATTCACATATTTATAAGTGTCCTTTATACGTAGAAATTTTTTTCAATAGTCCTTGCGGCACTAAATTTGTAAATATTGACCAGTGAAATTTGCATATTTAACACGCGAACCCTATCCCGTTTGATGTTAAAGCGACTGTTTCATTATCTTTTGCTGAAATTATAAATAAAATTTATAATTCCAGCAGAAGACACACTCTTTTATTGTCTCCTTCAAGTTAAAATTAAATTTATTTCAAAATATTAGAGCTTGGCCGATTTTGCCCTCCACCATGATCGATATTACACTACCGGTCGAAATTACCCCATATTTTTCACTTAAAAAAGCCTTATAAAAAATATTTGATTGTTTGCAAATCCAATAGAAGAAACTCATAATAGATAAAGTAACCAAGCAATTAGACCGTTTTGAGCATCTTATTATTACCAAGATTAATACTTGATATTTTTAACAGCGCTTAAGTAGTCGATATTCCCCCACTTTTCCCTATATTTAAGTTTATTAATAATTACTAGGGCAGCTCTGATGGAGTACCGAGTCTTGAAAAAGTTTTAACTTTTTTATATTTTATTTAATGTGCGGGTGAGAAATTCTTTCACTAGAATCTGATCGATGAAAATAACCAGAAAGAGCGCGGAGATAATCATTTCTCTTTCTTTCAAGCTAAGAAAACATTGCAAGGATTTCAAATACAAGTTCAAACCTGTTTCAGACTATTAAAAATTAATTTCTTATTTTCTATTATTCTAGAAATGGCCTTTTGCACTTGGACCAAAACTATACTCGTTATAGAGAAAGAGAATATTCAATTGGACACGATGAAAATTCATACAAAAATTTACAAAAGAAATTACTTGTTGCGGCTCTAACTATCAAGCGTAGCAAGTCTTGAAAAAGTTTTTACCTTTTCTTCTATTTCTTTATATTTTTAATCGCGTCGAGAAATCCACTAAAATTTAGTTTCCAATCACTTAATTTTTTCCAAATAACCCGGACAAAATGACAAACTGACCGGGACACCTGAACCCGAGGGGTGAACCGCGACCTAAAATCGTGTACACCTACTTCTACTTCCACTTTCATTTCCAAGTAGAAGACAATAGATGACAATAGATTATTCCAAAGTAATTCCAAATAATTCCAAAGACGGTGTACACCTAATTCCAATCGCGGTTCACCCCTCGCCTGAACCATACCTTCAAACCGGAACAGTCCCGGTCAAACCGTGACGTATGTTAAGCCTACATATGTAACATATACCTACATAGTTTTTAATATTCAAAAAGTGAATTGTTCACTGAGAAACTTAAATGATAGTTTTTAAGGAAGAAATCACAAAGAAATTGTTGATGAAACACAATAAGTAAATTTTCAAAACATATAATAGATAACTGAAATTCAAGTACGAAATAATTTTAATGTAAGATTTTTCTATATCATTTTAATTATTTGTAAATATTTATAATTTCAATTTAGTCAGATCCTTGCGCTTGATGCTTACTCCAAAGAGATTTCATGGTAGGTTCCAATTGTCTCCCCATTGTGTCATATTCAGTCGATATCTTTTTATTAGCAGCAAGTCATTTATGGCATTAAATCCAAAGTCCCCATTCGGTTAAACTCTGGACTAGTCCATTTTCGAATTACCCCCCTTATTAATCAAATTGCTCCCTTATGGGGCGTGGGCCCCACGTTGGGAAACACTGTTCTAGACAAAATCGATCTGA
>JALMQS010000078.1:4301303-4340872 GCA_024734495.1 Forficula auricularia
TTCTCTTTAATATATTGCATGTCAGAGTCTTTTTGTCTCGAGGGCTCGTCTTTCAAGCTAGGTAAGCCTGTTATAGTGTCCAACGTCTGAGGGGACGCGAGAGACCCCCTGATATGAAATATAAAAATATTTTACTAAAATTCTTAGATTTTTAGTCACTTAATTAAATTATTTCTTGTTAAATTATTATTTTAAAACCCAACTAATAGTTCATGATAAATAAAATTTGGAAGCCTGCTGGCTAGCAAAACTTTAGAGTGGAGAATGTCCGAAACACTAATAGGAATGCCCGAAAACATTTTATAAAATATCCTGAAGAGACTAAATTCCTCCGGCCTATATATATATATATGTATGCGTAAAAACCCGTTTTTAGTAAGAACGGGTTCTTACTAGTTAAAACGCGTTTCATTGAATACCTTTGTAGGAACTAGAATTTACTGATGTTGGTTGAGTTTGGTTCAAAGGTCTAGAATCTTCATTTTTGACCTTCCTCCTCATTTTGAAAATAAACACCCAAAATGAGGCAGAAGGTCAAAAATGAAGATTCTAGACCTTTGAACCAAACTCATTCAGTAAATTCTAGTTGCCACAAAGGTATTCAGTGAAACCGTTTTAACTAGT
Source organism: Forficula auricularia (assembly GCA_024734495.1). Classification (NCBI taxonomy): domain Eukaryota; kingdom Metazoa; phylum Arthropoda; class Insecta; order Dermaptera; family Forficulidae; genus Forficula; species Forficula auricularia. The sequence continues at coordinate 4,301,928 of JALMQS010000078.1, forward strand.
AAGATTCCGTTCTGAATAAAAACGGATTTTTACTTCAACATATATACATTCATGTGCATGCTATCCGATCTTTTATTTATGTGAAACCTTCCTAGTATTTTCAAAAATATTTTCAAAATTTTCTTACTTTATATAGGTACATTTAGAATATAGGTACTATTTAGTATATATAAATGCTGGTCTTCGGATTCTCGCCATATCAAACAGTATGAATTTAATTTTTTTATTTCTCTCTCTGTGTATGTAAATAAATGTAAGAGCCAAATCATACCTCGTTAATACATAGTATTTGCGAAAATTTAACTCGAATTCCCGTCAATGAAATTGGCGACACCGACTTTCGGTCCAACTCTATTAGTAGGTAATACTTTATGTTTTATCCAATTGAATGACTATTGCAGAGGTTTTATATTTTTATATTCTTATCGAAATGTCTTAATCCTTAATTCATCTAATTATTATTTTTTTTTTTAGTAAAATAATTAAAGTCAAATACATGTTGGGAAAATTCTGGCAAAATACCAAACTGCTCATTCAGCTCCGGACAATGACAATCCGGAAATGGAGGTGTTGCTCCGAGTTGTGTTTTGACCGCCTGGAGCCTTAAGAGTTGTCCCCTTTGAAACCAACACAAGTGACTTGTGACCCAGTTTCCAGGCCCTAGCAACCCTTTTACTTGGGGGTGAACCCTTGCTAATTTGCATCAAGAGGTGAATGACAGGAGGGTTCTGCAAAAAGCCTTATGCTATGATTTATATACAACCGCGAAATTTTCTTCTTGTGTCAGCAAAGAGGAATCTCCACGCTGGACAGACAACGGAGAACAATAGGTTGATTATTAGTAGAGAACCAAAGAAAACAAAAACCCTGAGGTATATGCTGGTCACAAAACACAAAAATAGCATTTTTTTTTCTCTAAATCGGGAATAAATCATCGTTAGCGCTGTTCCAATCCATCTCACCTTCTAAGATGGTTATCTTTATTCTTTCTCTACCACAAACAACGCACGCAGTTCAGGTTCTTTCGTCTTAGAAATTTGTACGATTTATAAAAAATACCTTGGATGTTGTATCATTTGCATCCATAGCAGATGTGCCAACAGGAATAGCATGGAATTGGACCAAAATTAAAAACACAGAGATTTTTATTAAATGGGCCAGATCGGTGCGTACAATTTATTTAACGACTTATCTAGTGACCCATTTGATCACTTTTTGTCAAAAACAATTTCACTATTCGACAAAACATCATTAACTTAATGATATATCTGTATATATATTATTTATTTGTTTGAGACTATAGTTTCGAAGACTTGGTCTTCATCATCAGTCTTTCTTCAATTATAAATGTTTTTCATGGAGTCAATATCATATGGATATTGAAAACTTGGTGTTCTTTCGTCACTGCTGGAGGGCTAGGAACTAATAAAGACACTCTATCTGGGCTCACATTCAAATATAACAATATGTTTCCCTTTCTCCTTTCTTCTTAGAAAGGAGGAATTTTTTCCTTTTTTTTCCTTTTTATCTTTTGTTAGCAAACATCTTAAGTAGATTACTATTGGATAGTTCAATTTGATTGTTTAAACAGAGTTCGGAATTTCTATTGAATGACTTCAAAATTTCTAAAGATTCGATTGCGCTAATCAATTTCGGGTTCTTTTCTCCTTTTATTAATCTAATACCTTCTGGGAAGGAGTGATTGTTTGAATTTAAATGTTCTGCAAAAGAATTTTCGTACTTTTTATTTTTATAATCTCTTATGTGTTCATTTAGTCGAATTTTCAGATTTCTCTCGGTTTTTCCCACATATATTGCTTCGCAATCTTTGCATTTCAAACTATAAAACCCCTTCTTTTTCTATATTTGGTAATTTGTCTTTTTTATTTGAACCTAAATCTTTTCCTAGAGTAATTGGAGTTTTGAATACTGTTTTGAACCCTAATTTTTTCATTTTTTGTTTTAATTTTTCCGAAATTTGTCCATAATATGGAAGAACTATTCTAGGATTTTCTTTTTCTTTTTCATTCTTTTGTGAATATACTGATTCCAGGGTTAATTTTTCAATTTTTTTATTTAACATTTGGTCTATAAGGCTTGCTTCGTACCCATTATTTACCGCGATTTCTTTAATTGTCTCTAATTCCTGTGAATATGCTTTTTCTGATAAAGGTATATTTATTAGTCTATGTATCATTGAATGGAAGGCTGCGTGTTTATGTGACATTGGTCTACAAGAATTTTTATGTATTACAATGTCAGTAGCTGTGGGTTTTCTATAAATTTCAAAGGTGTGCTTATTTCCGGAGATGTTTATTTTTAAATCTAAAAAATTTAGTATTTTCTCTTTTTCTTTCTCTACTGTGAATTTAATTTTCTCATGAAGATTATTTATATATTCTATAAATGTGTCTAATTGTCTATTTGTTCCCCCCCATAGTAAAATTATATCATCTACGTATCGATAATAGTATATAATGTTTTTTGAATATTTTTCATTGTCAAGGAATTTATTTTCAAAATCATTTAAGAATATTTCTGCTAATAACGGGGACAATGGAGATCCTATTGATAATCCCTCCCTTTGTTCATAAAATTTTGTCCCAAATTGAAAGAAATTGTGGTTGATACATGTGTGGACCAGACTGCTTAGATCCATTTTTTCCAGGTTGTTTAGGCCAACTGACCTGAAAATAATTTTGTCTACTAACTGTTTTGTTTCGTTTGGCGGTATATTAGTGAAAAGGCTCGTGATATCTAAGGATAGAAGCTTCGCATTATTAGGAATTTTAATATCTTTAATTTTGTCTATAAGTTCGATTGAGTTTTTAATAGAATGTTCAGCTTTGAATTTTGTTCTTTCTCGAAAAATGCTGTTTAGTTTTTTTGCAAGTTTCGTTATTGATGAGTTTATATAACTAACGACGGGTCTGATGGGAATTTTTTCTAATTCCTCTGACTTGTGTATTTTGGGAAGTCCATATAACCTTGGGCATAATGGATTTCGTTCTGTTAGAATGTATTTTTCTTTTTTGAAAGTAATTCTGAACTTTTTATTTTTTCTTTAACGATTTTACTGAATTTATTGACCGGGTTTTTAATTTCTACGAATTTATGTGCTTTTATGAATTGTTCGGTTTTTTCCATGTATGTTTTTTGATCTAAAATTACAACTGAATTTCCTTTGTCGCTTTTAACTATAGTCAATTTATTTTCTTTTATTTTCGCTTTGAGTGATTTTACGATTTGGGGTTCATTATTAATTTTGTTTTTATTTTTATTATTTTTAATGTGTCGAATTTCCTTCTCTAATAATTTCCCGCAAATAGTTTTATTTATGTTGCTTTCTTTATTTTTAGATAGCTCTGTTTCAAGGTTGACTACGATGTCTTCAATAATATGATATTGACTCCATGAAAAACATTTATAATTGAAGAAAGACTGATGATGAAGACCAAGTCTTCGAAACTATAGTCTCAAACAAATAAATAATATATATACAGATATATCATCTTGAGATATATGTGTATATGTTTATTTGCATCAAGCAGAGGACAACCTCTTTGTTTCTCTTTGTGTTAATTATTCTTTAATATATTTATTAATGAGAAAATTAACTTCAGTATTATAATCGGTCTCTTCAAAGGGAGTCAGGTAAAGATTACGGAACCCATGGACTCAATTAAAGTCACAAATTGTAGTATTCAATTAGGTTGAATTTTAGAACATGACGGTTTTGCCAAAAATTGCATGGGGTCTCGTCGAGAGGTCAAAAAGTGCGATTTTTTCATTTCAACACACAAAATTGCGATACATACCCCCCCCCCCCCATATACCCATATATATATAATGAAATAATTTAATATACAATCAGTGTATTTATATATATATCTAGTCTTATTATTTTATATATTTATTTTTATATATATTTATTTATATATATATTTGTATCATTGTTCTATTTTGAAAACGGCTTTACCGATTTTGATGAAACAAATTCTATTAACAAGTTTTGAGGATGAGAAAGCGATCTGGCTAGGTCTGGACCTCGACAAATTTCATCTTAATTGATCTTTTCTTAATTAAAGTAATTATTGACAGATGAAAATCTCAATAAAAAAGTTTGTTTACATTTTTTTCAATTATGTTTTATTTTTAATTGGTTTTTTAATTTTAAAACCCACTAATAGGTTATAGCAAATATTAATATATTATATTAAAATTAGGAATTTTTTGTTTGTTTTTAATTAACAGGTGTCTAAATCATAACATTAACAGGTGTGTTTACAAATAAAGTGGTTCAAGTGGCTTTTTTTATATAACTTGGAAACAAATCTTATTTAATTTTATGTTTTTATTTCAGATCCTATACGATTATTTTTTTTATTATTTTTTTCCTATTTATTTTTTTATAATGTTTATCAATATGAACGAATGTGGGCAAATTGGTGTACGAGTAAACAAATATACACATAATATATATGTGGACCATTAGAAAGCTAGAAATGCAAAAACTGGGTGCGGGGTGGGGTGATTGTGGGAGGTGCAGGAGGTGGGGTACCGTTGTAGGAGATCCGGGGGTGGGAGGCGCGGTTGTGGTGGGGCGGAGTGGGAGTGCATTGGTGGGGGCGAGGTGTGTGTTTTCGGGAGGGGGGGGAGTCAGGGGTTACCGTGCATCGCTCGGTGGCTCCAGGTACTTTATATTTATATGTATATTAAATTATTTCATCATAGATTAGACTTTATTGTTGACATACAGACAATAATAATATGATAAAAGTTGACAATTTCCAGTATTCCCCTTTAGGGCTTTCAAACTCTTGCTTTATTATGATGATGATATAATATAATTTCAAGTATCTATTCTATAGATATTATTATTACTTTCCACATTTATATTCTATAGAATATAGTAATGTGAGAAGTATTGCCGACCGCCTGCCGGGGTCCTGATTCTTTGAGACCTTCTATCTCAGAGATGAAAAAAGTTATTTAATTTTTATTTTCCATCCACCCTAGAGAGCAAATTACTTTGTTCATTTTTATACAAAATTCACCAGATAGAGGTATTTTCGATACGAGATACAAAATACTTTGAAAATGTATTTCCGATAAAAATACTATTTTGATAAAGAAATACTTTGTACAGTATGGATTATTGATTCATCAAGTAATTATTCAAATTAATCATCTCTATTCATACTCACTGATTAGTATTGACAAGGTTCAAAATTTCATGAAAATGCAAAAATAATTTTTGAAATCAGTTAAGCATTTCCTGAGATTAACGCTTTCAGACATCTCGTAAACTTACAAAATCTCCAAGCTTCATTACAGTAAATGACGATACGAAATGCCCGCGATTTTGCTTAGGGGCTACACAAAAAGCTCAGAGTCAACACTTATAGCTTAATTATTATAATGTCTCTTCTTTTTTAATTACTAAATCTCTTAGTTTTTTATACGTTTCCATACAGGGTATGGTCATTGGTCTAGTTTTGTAATCGTGCATAGTAAAAAATTTTTTTTTGCTTCCTTTTTCAAAATATCACAAAAACGTTGAAACTATTATATTTTGATTAAAAAATTTGAGTAAAATAAAACTATGTCATGTTTGGTCTACAAAAAAGTCTTAATGAGTGAAGATCAAAAAAATTATATTTTTCGACATATTAACTATTTTATCAAAATGTCTGTTATTATGTAGGTACGTAAGTTACCAAATCTTTGTGTACGCTCTAGCTCAAAAACAAGTCTGAATATCAAAACGAAATTTTACACGTAGCTTTTGTGTATTGAGAATAAGAGCTGATTAGATTTTGGCTGAAATCGAACTCAAAATTAAGTGTGTGTGGGGGGGGGGGGGGGGGTTAAAAAATAATAATTTAAGATTTTCAAACTAAAAAAACAAGAAAAATCAAATATATACTACTACTATATAATGAACCTATAATAAAGAAAGAGTGATTATTTTTTTCTGGGGCCAAAATTGGAGGGAGGTTTAGTTTTCACTTTCTTTTAATTTTATTTTGAACTTAATTAAAAATAATTGATTAAATTGTTTGGAATAGTAATCGTTTATAATTTAGATTCAATAATTTTTTGTTAATTTTAGTGGTTTCGCCTCTCTAAAGTAATTCACCCTTTGAAAATACTACCTACTGTTTGGATGTGCTGATTGGCTTAGCCCACGGGGAATTTTAAGGAGGCTGAATGAGGGATCCATTAAAAAAATAAACAATCTCTAGGAAACACTTGGCGAGTCTAATTATAATATTTTTTATGGTGGATATGATTATTCGACAATATTAACTCTTTTTTTTATTAAAAAATATCATTATAATTAGGATATTTTATCTGCGGCCCGAGGCATTTGTTTTTACTTCAAATGCGACCCGTATAAGGCAAGTGTTTTAGAAAGTGAGCCTGGAGAATGTGAAATGTCTTTCGCCTGATACCACGATAACGTAAGAACAGAGGGTTGTAGAAAGTTCTTTCTAATGAAAAAATGTTTTTATTGCTCAAAACAAAGATATGAATAGTCCGCTAATTGGACAGCCCTGAGTTAGAACATAAAAAAATCAAATAATAATGAGCAATCGAATGTTTATAGCTAATCAAGCTGAGACTTAGCTTCAAATTTGTATTGCTTATTCTGCACCTCCCGTCCAAGTTAAAACTTCTAACTCAAACTATTCTCTGAAAAAAAAATAATAGAATTTCAAAAATTTATGTTTCCACTTTTTTCTTCCGTTTTTAATTAAGAAGATGTTGTTTTCACTTTCATTTAATTGTTTTTTAAGCTTAATTAAAAAATACGTGAATTAATGTTGGAAATACTAATTAGCTAAAATTTCGATTGAATGAATGATTGTTCATTTTGGTGGTTTTGCTTCGCTAGTAATTCCCCCCTTGCAAGTAGTATTGTTTCGATTTGCCAACTGGCCAGCTTAGCCCACGGGGCATGTTTGAATGGAGTTTTGGGTAGGGATCATCCCCTCCGTGCGTAGGGGCGCGGTAGGGGCGCAGCCCCCGTGAGGTGTGTCCGGGAGAGCGGGAGCAGTTGAGCCTCTGCAATCGGCCGGGAACGCCATTTCGTCCCGCATCGAAAATTTGCCCGAAAATCGGCAACCGCGTGGACCGTGTTCTGATGATGGACGCTGCGGTTGCTGGACACCATGCACCCCCTCGGCGACCTGGTTTCAGCCCTTAAAAGTATCGCCGCAGGCAGCTGAGCAGTGTAGTGCCCGACAAAATCGCTCGCCACTTTTGCCCAGGAAATTTATTCTGGCCCAGGGCAGGCACAAACACCTCGCCGATATCCTCCTCGCGAAGCACTCGCTCGATTCCCAGAGAATGACCTCAACGCAGCATCCATAATTGATGATAGTAATTATCGCAAATTCTTTGGGTCACGGGGTCGCCATATTCTCCCAATCGATTTGATATAATGTGTCCAATTGTCACTTTACCTTTTAACTGGAAATATTTCACCCTTCACATGACTATTTATAGCCACATATTAATGTTTTAATAAAGCATCCAAGGAAGAAATAAAATAAATAAATTTTTAAAAATCATACCCTGTCCTATTTTTTTCAATATTTTCTTATTACAAGACAAATTTTTTAATCTCAAGTGAATAAACAAATACCAACTATTTTTATCTCCACTTTCAAGATGTTATAAGTTAAAGTATTGGTCATTCTTGAATCTTAATCCGATGATTTTTCGCGCCTTCTTCAAAACACCATTAATTCTATCTTAACATTTAAATCCAATAATATAATTTAAATTTGATAATTTTTTTAATAAATAATTCATCTATACTTTAGTTCAGCAACTGGGTATCTTAGATATCTTTTTTCTTTACAATTTAACCTTACATTTGCATCACATATGCCACATTAAAAATAAATAATATTATTTTACATATATTTTTGATTTCTTATTCTAATTAGAAGTATGACATTGAAGAAATACAAAAGAAAAAGAAAGAAGAAATTGAATTGATTCGACTATTAAACGTCAAAGTAGTCTGACATTTCGATAGGAAGCCCCTTGCTCCATTCTCTCACGGTACCATGGCGACCAATATTGATTTTTTTACACAACGCCAAATAGATTGTTTGCTTTTTAGTTGTGAGTATAATTTCAGAATTATCCCATTAGGCGACTCCTTTTTTAACCTATCGTAAAATGGAAAAGTAGTCGGAAAATTAAAATGGAGCTAAATGTAAAAATTCTCAAAATGACACTCTTGTTTCATAAATTTAAAGGATATTCTTGTAGCCAGGGATGGACAAGTTACAATTTTTTGTGTAACGAGATACACAAAAACCATTTACACCAGAATGCATTAATCAGATACAAAATATGTATCAGATTAAATTATAGTAAAAAAAGTAAATAAGATACAAGATACCAAATACGTGATTAAATTACATTTTTGAGATACAAATTACAAAACTTAAGTATTCACTTAGGGCAATAATTTCTTTTTTTTTAAGAAAATTTGAGGAAAAAGTGATTTTTTTTTAATAATCAGTACTCGGTAAGCTCACAGGTTAGAATCGCCCTAGTAACATAATACATTAAATAATAAATTATTTTAAAAGTTTATTTCTAACTGAGTTATCTTGAGATACATTCAATTCCATAATGATTGATTATTTAATTTGGATATATAAATTATTTGTAATAAACTATTATTGAGTTTTGAAATAAATAAAGTAATTAATTTAACATTTAGGGAAATCGGCGTTAGTTTATAGTGAAACATATTAAACAAGTATCTTGGGAAACACCACTATAACCTTTTTAAAAAACTCCTGTGTAATTAATTTAGTTCAATTTGAAAAAAATTTATATTAATATTAATATTATATTTATTTATGCCTGTAGTAAGACAACAGCTTATAATAACAATACAATCATTCAAAAAATTGTTTTTTTTATATTCGAACCTGAAATTCTAAAGACAGAGAGTCCGAAAAAACATTTTGAAACAAGAAAGAACTTGATAAGACTTTCCTTTTTTTGGGTTATCGTGGGTATTCGAATCAAGACGCATGGTTAGAAAACAAATCATGGTTGATAAGGATTTTTTTCACTTTTCAAATATTTTCAAACACATTAAGAAACAATTTTGAGTGAATTGAATACTAAGGCCGACTGGCATCCAGGCTTCTTCTGCCTCCTGTGCGTACCGAATAATCAATCAAGAGAAAAGTTGACATAATTTATTAAAGTACCTGGCGGACCGAGCTTCGCTCGCAATTTTTATTTTTAAGTTATTGTTTATTTAAACAAATCCATTTTGTTTTTATTTACCCACGTGATTAATTTTTTATTCATCAACCTTCTAATAAATAATTTTAATTAAAAAAAGCTATCAAAATATTTTTCACAAATTTGAGATCTGATTATATAATAATATGTATTTTGAAATAAATTCTTGATAATTTACTTTACCATATAGGGTATGGTCAAGTATTGTAATCGTTCATGAAAAAAGTGTTTTTTCAAAAAACGGCTGAAACTATTTTGATTAAAAAAATTGTGTGAAACCATGGCATTTCGGTCTACAAAAAAGCTCTAATAAGGGAACATCGAAAATATTATATTTTTAGAGATAATAATTGTTTTGTCAAAATGTCTGTTAGCCTGTTATTCTGTGCGTTACCAAATTTTTGTGGACGAGCTAGCTCAAAAACTAGTGTGAATATCAAAACCAAATTTTTTATTCTAATAAATGAATACAGTTCTTTATAAAAACAATTATAAATCGTCCAATAATAATTCAAACCTTTCGGGAGAAAAATATATGTTTATATTATTTGTCGAAATGATAAATCGGTTAAAATGGATTTTGATAAAAATCATCTGTCCAGCTCATTGTCTATATGGATACAAAAGAAAAAGGAAAACCTTTTTTTAAAACCCAAAACTATAGTATTCTTTACTTATAATTACTTTAATTAAGAATAAAAATCAAATTAATTAAAAGTTTTCCGAAGATGAGTCCCTGGCAGATCGATTTGTTGACCAAAACTCCCCTATTGCGTGATTTTCTATCGAAATCGTATTAGCCGTTTTTGAGAACCGATTCTATTTATATACAACAATTTAATTTAATAATTTAATTTAATCATTTAATAATATAAGATTATATCATAATATCTAAGTATTACGCTGAACTCTTGGACTCAAAGGATTCCCTAATTGAAAAGTCTATGAAAAATAGAAATTAAAAAAAAATATAGTAAATAATCTCGCCAATTAAAGACTAAGCAGCGTATAATTCCTTTTTAACATTTTTATCTGATTTTTAGTCCAATTGAATATTCTCCCTCTATATAACGAGCATCGTTTTGGTCCAAATGCAAAAGGTAAAAGGCCATTCCTAGAATAATAGAAATTAAGAAATTAATCTCGAATAGTCTGAAACAGGTCACTACTTGTATTTTGGCATTCTTCCAATGCCTTAGCTTTAAAGGAAGACAGATGCTTTTATCCGCCCATTTTAGTCATTTTCCTCGATTAAATTCCAATGAAAGAAACGCTCACTATCACATTCATTATATAATAAAAAAGTAAAAAGTTTTTCAAAACTCGGTATGCTAGAGACACCCTAGGAATTAATAACAAACTTAATAAAAATTGTTCATTTATGCCTATATTATGACATGACTTTAAAATATTAATTAAATCATTCAAAAATTGTTTTCTCCATTTTTGAACCGAAAGTTCTAAAGCTAGAGAATCTCAAATCTAATCTATCCTTTGAATTAAAAATACATATAATACATTTATACACAAGAACGGACTTTTTAGGACTTCTAGTTCTTGAGTTAGCTTCGTCTGCCTAGTAAAAAGTTTTTTGAATCCCACATCAAAAATTTTAAAGATTTCTATTAAAAAATAATAAACAATTCATTAAACGTTTTGATCAAATAATTATGTTAGAATATCCCTATTCGGAGTTAGTTGTTTACTCTTGATAACGATAAAAAATTAGTCGATCGAAACGTTGTAATGCTTTTTATGTTATTTATTATTAACTCAATAAATTTTTTTAAAACTTACTTTGTTAGATTCAAATAATATTTTTAATAATTAAAAATAAAGAAATAACAAAAAATTTTGATTTTTTTTTTTAAATTTTCCTCTTCCTTAAAAGGCACTTAAATAGGGGACACCGAAATCGTCTAGATTCTAGATTACAATATATATAGGAAAAGCGAAAACTATTCAAAATGTTAGTGATTTGGCAATTTTTTGACGATAGAATGGCTTAAGCTAGAAAGATGAAACTTGATAGGAGGTGCAGTTTTTTTAACACAACATGTGCGTCAAATTTTAGCTTCTTAGCTAAAACTTTTCGATAATTTCTTATAATATGAAAATTTAATTTTTGTCTCTGATTTTCTGGATTTTTCTATTGGAAGTTATTGAATTAAATCAGTTTTTGGTTTCAGAAATACCAACAATGCGTATTTGAATCAACTGAATCTATATAGTTTTTCTCCATATCACAGACATTTCTAAACACGATAACTACACAAACTCGGGACAAAATTAGAGGGACCTTAATACTTTGGCCAGCCCTGCAGAATTGCTCTCCTGTCGCCCGAACCGATCAAATAATACAATTAAATATTTAATCTTCAATTATGAATAAATATTTCAGCATGTTATACCAGAGCTGCACAAACTATGTATATTTACGACCGCTTGTTTTAGAGAGAAATTCTACACAACGATATTTATATAGAATTTAATAAAAAAATCACAATAGGCCAGAGATTAGTTGAAACTCTCAAGGGCTTTTAAGGTCCCGTTTAAAAATTAAAACGAGATCTATTATTGTCGCTACATAGTCTGTCCGTCTGTCAAAGCATTGTACCCAGGGCCGGATTTAGAATCTATGGGCCCCTAGGCTGGACCTGTGCGCGGGCCCTACCGGGGAAGATATTTTTTTTTTAATTAACCTACAAATACCGCATTTTCAGCAATTATGCAATTAAAAACTTAAAAATAAACTTGCATGACTCTTTATTGAAACCTCGTTAATATAAATATATAAAAAAAGGCTTACAACCACCAAGGCTGTATCTTGGTCTATGTTAAACAATACAGACCCCAAAAATACAATAATTTTTCAACTGTAAAGCATAGAGGAAAATTCAGCAGAGAATGGGGGATGAATTAAACCCCAAAGATACAGATGAATTAACGTGGTCCACAGAAGGCCGAAACGAAGAAGAAGAATATAAAAAAATAGACCGCTCCTTTGTGGTGCGGGCCCACAGGCTGCAGCCTGCGTACCCTGTTCTTCAATCCGGCCCTGATGGCTGTAGTACATTTAAGTATATAACACACTTGCTCACTCGGACAATTTTTTGGGGCCCAAAAATCGTGGGGGCCCTAAGCTATAGCTTATTTAGCTTATAGGTACGTAAATCCTGCCCTGATTGTCCCTTGTAAACTAAATAAGATACGAATTTGAAATTAGCAAGTTATATGTATTCATTTTTACGTAAATTAATAATCATATTAAAATTATATTTTATTTGAACGAAATTTTCTCTAGAGAGAGACGGATTGATAGAAATTATAATTTAAATTAATGGAAAGCAGCCCAGGGGTGGTGAGGAAAGAAAAAATCAACACATATCCAAATAAGGTGTAATTTATTGGATTCTTTCCACCTTTCCTTTCAAAACCGACGTTTCCGAGGATTTTTCCCTCCTTCTTCAGGGTTTCAAAGCCATTTATCTGTAATTAAGGAAAAAAAAGTCGTTTTTCTATTTTAATGCTTCTGCTAAGGAAAAAGAAGATTTTAAACACTGCTGTGGAGAGAGGAAGGAAACATTTTGTTTGTTTCCTTCATTGACCCTTTGAAACCCTGGAGAAGGAGGGAAGAATCCTCCGAAACGTCAGTTTGAAATGAAAGGAGGAAAGAATCTAATAAATTACACCTTATTTGGATATGTGTTAATTTTTTCTTTCTTCACTACCTCTGGGCTGCCTTCCATTACTTTGAGTTAAAATTATTATATTTTGTGAAAGGTCGAAATTTATGTGACTTCAAAAATAAAAAATATTTTTTTATCATAGACTGTGAGGTATCCGTGTAAAGATCTCTTTACGAAGAATCGGGTAAATTTTTTAAGATTTATTTCCATTTAAACTGTGAGAGAGCTATAAATTGACCGATTTTATGTGGTTTCTGTACCTGTCGTTGTTACCTAAAATTATGAAAAAATTCCACAAACTCACCCATTTTTTCCTTACTAACAACAAATAAAAAATAAATTTAATATGTCAAATATTTTGAGAGTAATATTTTATAGAACCATCAGTATGTGGTCCGACTCGCACCTGGCCGGTTTATTTTTATAAACTCTGCTATTAAAGGCAAAATAAACTTTTTTCCATTAAAAGTTTTCCTTCGGAGACGGACTGGTAGATTATAACTGAGGATTTAATACAAAGCAGTTCAGGAAGAAATAAAAGAATATTCACAATAAAAAAGTATTTATTGGAAATTTTTCCTTTTATAGCTTTTGTTCCGATGTTTCGGAGAATCTTCTATCCTTCTTCAGGCTTCAAAGGGTCAATGAAGGAAGCATCTAATATTTTTCCTTCCTGTCTCCTTTTCAGTGCTCGTTGCCGTTGAGAAAATATATTTATTCTTTCCATCAATCACATTAATAGAAGAGAGTATGGAATTGATGATGAAAAGAATAAAAATATTTTCTCAATAGCAGCGAGCACTGAAAAAGGAGACAGAAAGAAAAATATTAGATGCTTCCTTCATTGACCCTTTGAGCCCTGAAGAAGGTGGGAAGATTCTCCGAAACGTTGGTTCAAAAGCTATAAGGAGAAAAACTTCAAATAAATACTCTTTTATTGGAAATATTGTTTTAATTTTTTCCTCGACTGCCTTCCATTAAATCCTCAGTTAGAAAGTTTTTTCTTTTTAAAATTCTTGAAAATATGCTCAACAAGAAGAGTGGAATCTATTCCATTCAGTGAATTTCCCCTTTGACGTTTTGCCATACTATAGATAAACTCAGACGGTATCTTAAATGGCAGACTTCTTTACTATTGAATACGAATAAAGAATTTTCAATGAGTTGATCATGTGATGGTCTTATATGGATCCGAACAGGTGCATATCCTGCCGCAGCTCTCCCTACCTAATATCTTCCCATACATATTCGATTTGATAGGAAATTTATTATAAATTTAAAAAAAAGAGACATTTTCACATTTATTCCAAATATGAAAACTTATATCTTTTTTCATACACTCAAAGCACAAAAATATATATGACTTGTGGGATTTTCACTTATTATTTCCTTTCTTTGGAATAACACAGAAAATTGTATTATAGTTGATGTTTGGAAATAAATTCTTGATTGTTTATTTTATTAAATGGATTGTTCTTTTATGAAAAACAATCATATCTTATCTTATTATATTAAACGGGCAATTCTTGTATATATAGAATCGGTTTCTCGAAAACGTCTCTAACGATTTGAATGAAATTCACGGGTTAGGGGTTTTCGGGTTTACTATTCGATCTGTAACGGTCTCATCTTCGGCTAAGTTGTTTTAATGGGTTTGTTGTTAATTGAAATAATTATTCACAAGTGGTTATTTGAATATAAATTTATAATTTCATTTTTTTCAATTTTCTTTTAATAAAATTATTTTTTTATTTTAAATTCCACAAATAGAATTTGCCAATTTAATTAATTAAAGGTATTTTTCTATAGAATAATTTATTAAAATATCAATTCATTCTCTTAAAAAATCCGACAATTCGAAGGATTGTGGCTCCTTCTTCATGATTTAAAAGGGTCATCGAAAGAACCTCTGTGTATATTAATATATCATTTTTAATTGCAATTATATTCAAAACTTTGTGGCTAGTGATACGTCTTGATGATGGCCATAGCGGGTGTAAACGTTGGTAAAGTTTTATTTTATTTTGGCTTCGATTAAAAATCGACCTTTTTAATTGAATTTAAAATTAAAAATAATATTACTATAGCGCTTTTAACTGAACCAAAAAATTACCGAGCATCGCTCGTTGTTCCAGGTAGTAAAGTTTATTAAATATTCAGAAGTTTCAGGAGAAATTCTCTCTTTATCAATGAAAAATTCGCAATTTACTTGCCTTATGAAAGAATAATAGAGCAACTATTTTTATTATTATTTCATAAACAACTAATCTTCCAATTTCTCATTGATGAAGGGAGAATTTCTCCTGAAACTTTTGATTATTTAATACAATTTTTATGATTATTTTTTATGAAAAACTGTATTGATTTAGGTGTTTGATAGTTATATTTTATTTTGGTGACAAGTTTGCTGATTACTTGCATCTGCATCCGCGGATGTAAGCCTTCAAAAATCCGCATCCGCATTCGCAGATGTCAAAAAATCTGGATCCGCAACATCCCTGTTGAAACAACTAAATCCAAGACAGAAAAAATCATGCTTAAAAATCATTTTTCTCCACATTTTTGAAATTTCTAAATACGATTAGCAAAAAAACAAAAATTCTGGTTATCCTAATACACTTTAACCCGACATCCAGGCAAACTTGTTTCACATACCTCCCCCGTATCAACTAATACAATTAAATATTTACTCAATTAATTATCAAGAAATGTTTTATAAGTTATGCCACTGCTGCACAAATTTGCAACTCTTTGTTTTAGAGGGAAATTCTACCTCGACCCCTTAAACTTTTTAACTGATTAAGAAATAGACTGATTATAACTTTACTAATTATTAGTTTTAATGCATATAATAATTAATAACATATTATTATTTAACGAGTAATTCGAAACATGTGCTTCCTTGAGGTTCATTTTTACTGCTTCTATTTTAGGAGAAATATTGAAGTTCACGAGCCGTTAATTATATTCTTATTCATTCATGATCGAAACTTTTAACTTTCTCATACCTCGTATGTAATCGTCCTAGGAAAAAAGGTGTTTTTGGTTCGTTTTATTTAAATATTTAAAAAGAGGCTTAAACTATTTTAATATAACAACTACTTTAAGGCCTACAAAAAAGCCGAAAAATGATACTTCAAGACATACTTTGTAAAAATATCTTGAGTTTGTGTCTCCGCCGAGAAGGCGAACTATTAAATTTTGTATATGGTCTAGCTCAAAAACCAATAACACTGCTCGACAAAAATTAAACAAAAATTTCTCCCCGAAAACCTAACAATGGACTCCAGTAGAATTTTATACGCTGATTATAATCCAATTACCCGATTTTTTACAACACGTCAGAGTTTTGAGTATTATCGGTCAAAATGACAAAAAAGGCCATTTTGACCTATTTTCGAGTCCCATTAAATATTAAATAGCAATATTTGAAATCAAAATATTTTTCTTAATTTTATCATTATGTAACTGCAAATAATGTTTTAAATAACTAAAAATTAATATTAGTATTATTGATTTCATATGTATTTTTATATTATTTATGCTTTTTGAAAGAAAACAGTATTTGGACTTCTCAAAGGAAAAATCTTATATTACATGCCTTCTATATATAGGTAGGTATATATAATTGACTATTTGTCTTCCCCAACATCCGACCACATAGTTCAAAAAAACTCACGAGAGAGCAGCACTTTATAGGGGCGCCTGAATTTAGACAACCTGCTTTGACCAGTAGCACACAAATTGCATTATCCAGGCTTAAAATACCATAAGTCAATGATAATTGTTCACTTTTGCACGGAATTCATTAAATGAACTTAATTTTTTATTATTTTATTTTTAGACACCTCATTTTCTGTGGTTGACATTATAATTTTCTCTCAGAAAGATTTGAATGAAATTTATGCAAAAACTTTCTTGGAAACATTGGTAGAATTTATAAGTAATAAATTAAAGTTTGTATCTTTTACCTAATAATAGTAATATTTTCATATTTATGAGCGAACTTCTTCTCTAGTAAATTAACTGGTGACTAAAATTTTATTAAATGTAAAATAAATTTATATACTAGGGCTAAGCGGAACCTTCCTAACATTTCTTTTGATTCGAACTCATTGAAATTTTGCGACAAAATATCAATGTCGGGTATCACTATAGAGTCTAACCTTTTTTGGGATGACCACATTATTTCTCTAGCAAAAGCTGCTGAGGGTAAGCTTTCTATTCAGGACCAGAAGCTTTTTCACACCCAATTAACTTCTAATCTTATAGCCCAGCCAAATTAGACAAAATAAGGCCAATCGGTGGAAAAAATCCTAGAGTTTTGGAAATGGTCTTAAACGCTTCGCTTAGATTTGGGTTAATGTGTGTCAGAAGTCCCCGAGGGTGGGGGTCGAGCTCAAGGAGGAGGGGGGGGGGGGTTAAAGGTCCCACTTTTCAGTTTTTCGCTTATATCTCGAAAACTATCATTTTTTTATTATTATTTATTTATTTATTGTCACCGGGAACACAGCCCATTTAGACAGCACATACACAGCATAATGCGTTAGTAGTGTTAGTGAGGCAGCCAACCTCGAACCCGGGTCTCCCGCTTGAACATTGTCATCAACGATGCTGAAGCGGGGCCAGCGCCTTAGCCAGCTCGAACCACCCGACTCCCCTATCATCCTCTTTAATCTATATACCTATATAAAATTAAGGTTTTGTCTGTACATTGCTCCAAATAACGCCAAATTTTGGTTGCACACGTTTCAAGCAAAGTTATGAACAAAAACACCCTCAACAAAATTCCTGTATGTATATCCGTCTGTATATTTCCGTGGTTTCCTCAAAAATTTGCTCACGATTCACGTAAAAACGGCTGAAGGGATTATTATGAAATTTCGTTGCTGGTTGCTGAATATAATACTCTATCTACTCTTATTAAACGAGCAAAAATTGTATATATATATATATATATATATTTGTTTGTATATATATTTGTATCTTGGTTCTATTTTAAAAACGACTCTACCGATTTTGATGTCTCATCTTCGGCAAAATTGTTTTTGATGGGTTTTTTCGTAATCAAATTAATTATTCTCAGGTAGACAAATCCCATTCTTAGGGTTTTAAAAAAAAAGGTTACTCTTTTCCTTTTGTACCGAGGCAGACAATGGGTTGCCTTAATTCATTGTTCTCAAAGGCCTTGAAGAAGTATTGTGATTGTGGTGTGTTGTTAAACCCGAACAAAGCTCGGTCTTCCAGGTATATATATATATATAAGTATTTGTATTTTTTTTTTTAAACGGCTCTAACGATTTTGATGAAACAAACTCTATTAACAAGTTTTGAGGATGAGAAAGCGATCTTGATGCGGAGCGGGGGTGGATGTGGGGGGTGCAGAAGGTGAGGGATCAGGGGGTAGGGCGAAGTTTCGGGGGTGGGGTCGAGCAGGGTGGAGGTGGGGGGTACAGTGGTCGAATACTATATAGATATATTTGTATTTTTTTAATTTGAAAACGGCTCTCAAATAAAAATCGACCTTTTTATCAGAATTTTAAATTAAAAATAATATTAAAATAAAGATTTTAACTGAAGGAAGAAGTTACCGAGCATCGCTCGGTGCCTCCAGGTACTATATTCTATTATAGAATCATATAGAAGTTGCTCATTTTTACTTTCACATTTATATTCATAGAATATAAGTGGAAGTATTGCGATGGCCAGTCTGGGTCCTGACTCTTTGAGAGCTTAATCATGAGTTTCCTATATTTGATTCAATCGCAAATCGAATGCAGGTGACTTTTGTCAGATATTAAGTAATAATAATATCTATCTGAATTTTTTATATTTCTGTGTAATAAATAATGAATTTAAATAGTTTTCTAATTAATATAAAAGAATAATTAATATATCCAACAACTTTCTTTGATATATTAATTATTCTTTAATATACTAATTAAAAACTATTTAAATTCTTTGAGAGCTTGTATCTCAGAGATGAAAAAAGGTAATTTCATTTTGTAACTTCTAGGTGGAAGGAATCGATGACTTTAATAGTTGGAAATAGGATATTGTGGTCCCCATGTATGTATATGTATATACGTATGTACGTACCCCCCTGCGTTTCCCAACCATAAGTCTCAGAGCTACGAAATTCGAAACTTAAGCACGATATAGGCTAGAAGTAGTACAGCAAGCTTTTGGCTGAAATCAGAAAACCGGAAGTGGACTTTTACATGAAAGATTTTTCGTTTTTTTGATTTTCTCAAAGACTACTCTAACGTTTTTTTTAAAAATTAGTGTATTTATCAAGTGTCATGAATTATTAGTTGTGTCAAATTTTTAATCCGATTGTAAAAAAGGAAGAGGCTGGAAATTAGGAGTGTCATAAAATAAATATTTTAATCTTTGATATCTCGTCTTCGGAAAGTCGCAGAGCCTTGAAATTTGAAACTTAAGCTATCTAGAGCAGTGTTCCGCAAACTTTTTGTGTTCAAGGTACACCTACCAAATCAAGAAATTTTAGAGGCACACCAAAGAAAAAACCAATGTTTATTAAAAATTTATTTATTATTAAAAGCAATATAATATGAAAATATTTTTTATGAGAAACGTGAGCCTGCTAAACTGAGCACAGGCGATCAAAATTTGGAGCAATCGTTGATAAGGCTGGTCTCATCTCTTGCTGCTCGTTTAACTCTCAGCTATGCGTAGGTGCATTATCTTCACAAAATTTGTCATTTTTCCGCGACACACCAACTAATGACCACTTTACACCAGTGGGCCGCGGCACACACTTTGCGGAACACTGATCTCAGAGGCTACAAGAAGTATAACAAGATTTTGTCTAAAAAGAAGTATAACAAGATTTTGTCTAAAAAGAAGTATAACAAGATTTTGTCTAAAATCTTGTTATACTTCTTGTAGCCTCAAGAGTCGTTTTTGACAAAATCAAAAAACGAAATAAAGGAAGGGGTGTAAATTAGTAGCGTCGCGATGACTTCAAATCAGTGAAAGTCTTGTGGCGATCACACCAGTTTTTTTTAATGATAATGATGAGATAAGGAGTTACACCAAAAAGGTGCAACCCCTAAAGGCCTGGGTTGGCCCCTCCATCGTGAAAAGAAGAAGAAAGAATTTTATGGGTTGGGCGGGGGTCGAAGGTATCTGTGGATACAGGTCTTAAATAGCTGAAGGTTATAAGTCGCGGGAAAGATGGTGGCAGGGAGCGAGTTCCAGTCTCTGAGAGGTACAGGATAAAAGAGTTGGCGAAAGCGCTTGTTCGACTTTTATCCAATTTGACGGCGAATGGGTGCTGAGCGTTTGAAAACCGCGTGTTTCTCGTAAAGAGGGCTTTAGGGGGGATAATTGATTTCAGCTCGACTGAACAGACACCGTGATAGTATCTGTAGTACAGGGAAGGGGCAGAAACGTTTCTTCGGTGAGCCAGGGAGTCGAGTGAGTTGGTTAGAGTCGGGTTTCCTATTAGTTTAATTGCTCGCTTCTGAGTTGCATCCAGTGTAGCAAGAGAATGCTTGGAGGCTCCTCTCCACAGATGAGAGCCATATTCGAGACAGGGACCAATTTGAGCCTTATACAGTATAAGAAGTTGACTGGGAGTATAACAGCGTTTAGACCTAAATAGGAGACCAAGCTTGCGCCCTGCAGCTTTAGCAGTGGTTGAGATATGGTCATTCCATGAAAGGTCAGACCCTAGAGTTACGCCTAGCATTGAAATTTTATCCCTGAGTTCTAGTGAGTTTGAGTCGAATGATATGTTTGGGAGGTTTCTGTCGACGCGCCTAGAAATAAGGCAACACTGAGTTTTCCCTTTTTATGCGATACAGGGGCGTTATGTAGGATGCTATCATCTGCGTAACAATGTACCGGATTGGAGGGCAAGTTTAGAAGGTCGTTGATATAGTTGATTTTATTTCGAATAAACTCTCGAAATTGCCAAGATTTGAGAAAAAAATATTATGGTAAGTATATATCTACTTGCCTATATCTCTGTATATTTATTAGGATTCAGCAGAGAATACACTATTTGATTTTTTCTTATAAAATCAACAAAGAAAAAAAGTAATATAAAGTAAAAACATTTCTTTTATAACATGAAATTGATAGATAGAAAAAATAAATAAATAAAACCCATGCGCTATATGGGACAAGAAAATCAAAATGTCTCAAATAATTGATAATTGGATGTACTTTTTACAATCCAAATCTAATAAAACATAAATTGAAAAATAAAAAAAAATATTGAATTATCTTTCGAAATGAGAATTGCTCTCAAAACTTGTTGTTAATAAGGTCTGAACAATTTCCTTTCTTGCCATTTGATGGTTGTTTGTGATATTATTTGTTTGTTATCTGTTTATTTGTTCTATTAGAGATGTTCATTAGAAGCCCCTTAACAGCTTCTTTTGTCGTTTCTATCATTTTCGAGCCGCTAATGGCCTTGGTTGTTGAAGAACACGAAATCTCATCTATCAATCAAACCAGGATGGTCATTCTTTGAAAATAGGGAAGTAGGACAAAATAGAGTGTTGGGGGAGGGAGGAACAAAATGTTTTATTAGATAAAATCTGTTAATTTAATAACTTAAAAAAACATATGGTTGAATTGATAAGTGATGGAAAGACAACACAAGGATAGTGAAAAAATCGTTTCGAATAAAATTGATTTATTGGACATTCATTTTTTCCTCACTTATAAGTCAACGTTTCGGAGGATTTTCTCTCCTTCTTCAGGGTCTAGAATTCAATATAAAAAACCTTAGGCTGCCCTTCCATCACTTATCAATTAAATTTTCTACCAGTCCGTCTCTCTCCGAAGTGAAAATTCCTTCTAATATATGTTTTAATTTTTGAACATATTATATCAATAATATATAATAAAACAGTAAGCAGTCTCTTGGTTTTTCCGGTTTCGCCCACTTATGGCTCTTCAGGCCCGGCCCCCTGTATACTCTATCTACCGTAGACTTTCTGGAAGCATCTAAAAAATTCGGGAACATTCTGGAATGTTCAACAAGGACAGTTGTTCACAAGAATTCGACTCAGTCTCGCGGAGTGATGTTGAGCGAGGGTTCGCGAGCCGCTAACCAGCAAGAAGCCCGCGAAGGCGGGCTTTGCAGCTAGTTCTTACATATTATAGAGAAAAATTAAATTATATATATATATCTCTTTAACTTTAACTTAAAAATTATTAATACCTTCTATAAAAATCGCAAAGGACGGAGATGGACTTGGAAACATCCAGATGGATATCATAAATCTGAAATAGACTTTACTCTTACACCTAATCTTAATATAATAAATAAATTTAAAATATTAGATAAGTTCTCTTTCCACTCCGATCATAGACTACTATATACAAAAATTTCCATACAGGTAATAAATAAGAGACCCCGACCAGAATGGAATATCAAACCCACTCTAAATTTCACAAAAACAAACAATCCGATAAACGAAAATGAAACGGAGAAACAACTTAAAATATTAAATACATCTGACCAAACAAAAATCCAAGATAAATACAATCAATTAGAATCGTTTCTTAAAAATTTTCAAAAACAATTAGAAATAAAAAGATAAACACAAATTCAATTTTATCAAATGTAACAAAACAAGCAATTAAAAAATAATTTTAAGAAAAAATAAAAACTGACTTCAAAAAATTAAATGCAACAAATAAAATACACTAAAAGGTAAAAAATAATTATTATCTAATTTAGTTTACAACTAGATGACGAAATATTAACATGAAATTACTTTTTGAAGTCGGTGCCAAACAAACTATACCTATAAGCGAGCGTACCCGCCAAACGTACTAAGTAAGATCCGTCGAGTGCGATTCATAAAATGTATATGTTTGGCACCAACTTCAAAAAGTAATTTCATGTTAATATTTCGTCGTTTTAGGTTCTAACTAAATAAGATAATAATTATTTTATACCTTTTGGTATATTTAATTTGTTGCATTTAATTTTTGAAGTCGGTTTTTATTTTTTTCTTAAAAATTATTTTTATTTTTCTCTTTTTTAGTGATGTTATTAATAGTGATCATATCATCAGAACTTGACCAAATTAATATGACACCATCCCTAAGACACCCCTTTCGGATACAAAAAAACCCATCGAAATCGGTTCATAAACAAAGAGGTTAGGTCTAAACAAACCTAATAAAAAAAGGTCTAATACCTATGAAAAAAAAACGAAAAAAAATGGGACCAATCGGAAGCTAGACTGGACCCAATGCAAAAAAAATTTTCAAAATCGGTTGACAATTGGCGGAGATATGAGGTAGGCACAAAAAAAAAATTCACTCGAATAAAGAACCTCCTCCTTTTTTGAAGTCGGTTAAAAATATGAACATGATGAAAAAAGAAGAAATACAATCGCAAAAAAATAGAATATAATATAATATGCAAACATGTAAGATTTAAAATCAGAAAAGATATAAAATCATACAACGATAAAATTATTGAAAAATATATCAATTCAAATTTATCAATAAAAAAGACAAAAAAAGAAATATTTACTGATAAATACATAATTCCGAGTATGAAAGACGAAAATAATTTAATTCAATATAATAAATCGATTATTTTGAAAATAATTACAGAGTTCTATCAAAAATTATATACTAGTACATCTCAAACAACAAAAAATCAAACCGAACTAGTAAAGATTAATAATGAAGAAATACCGGAAATTTTAGAATCTGAAGTCTCAAAAATAATAAAGAACTTAAAAAATAATAAGTCACCTGGAAGTGATGGAATTCATAATGAAACATTTAAATATATGAAAGAAAAAATCACAAAGCCACTCACTACATTATTTAATGAAATATTAAAATCAAAAACAATTCCAATACAATGGAAGAAATCTGATATTGTCCTAATCTTCAAAAAGGGTGACAGAAAAGACATAAACAATTATAGACCAATTACAATATCCTCAAATATAGGAAAAATATTCATGAAAATCATTACTTTGAGGCTGGGACCAGTGCTTACGGAGAATCAGCCCAGAGAACAGGCAGGCTTCAGGAATGGCTTCTCGACGACCGATCAATTACAGGTCCTTAACCAATTGATAGAAAAATCTAAAGCATACAAATTTGATCTATTTATTGCATTTCTTGATTATAAGAAAGCATTCGACACAATTGAACACGACTATATATTTAAATCAATGCACTCCCAAGGTATAGACACAGATTATATTAACCTCATAAAAAATATTTACAAAAATTCAGAATCACGAATAACTATAGAAGACAATGGTCCATATTTTTTGATCGAAAGAGGAGTGAAACAAGGAGACCCATTGTCACCAGCGCTTTTCAACTGCGCATTAGAAAATATGTTCAGAGAACTTAACTGGTGTATTCTTTATTTATTAATGATATCTCCTCTGCTCTTTCTAGCTGTAATCATCACCTATTTGCCGATGATTTTCAGTTTTATAAGCTCACTGCTTGCCCAACCAAGTTGTGCAATATATTTCATTAATTAACCTAGAGCTTCTGTCACTTTCTTCCTGGGCCATGAATAATTTAATCTCTGTTAATCCTCTAAAATCGCAGACTATTGTCTTATTCAAAGAATGCCTTCCTACTAACTTACTACCTCCTATTCGCTACAATAACAATACTATTCCATTCACTTGCTCAGCTAAGAATCTAGGATTGACTTTTTCGTGCAATTTATCTTGGAATGTGCAAATCAATAATATGTGCCGTAGTGTTTATGGGGCCCTTCACTCACTGAAGCGACTCTCATATCTCACGCCATATAATCTTCGCCTCAATTTAAGCAAGAGTATATTAGCACCCCTTTTCCAGTACTGTGACATAATCTTTTCGAATTCCCTCGACAGTAAATCAGGCAAAAGACTAGAAATAGCTTTGAATGCATGCACCCGCTATGTCTTAAATCTAAAACCACGTAGCCATCTTTCGGACCAGGATAAAAAACTCATCTTAAACACAGATCTTTCTAAATTTTACGCTTGGCGGTGTTGTGTGATTATTTATAAGCTATTAAATTCTGAAAAATTCATTTGCCCGTCTTACTTAGAAAATCTATTTGTCGTCGGTCGCTCCACCAGGAAGACAACGCTAGTGCAGGTGCACTGTAAAACTAAACACTTCTTTCATTCCTTCAAATTGGCGGGTGCAAGGCTTTGGAATGAACTTCCATCCAAATTTCATGCAAACCCGACTCTTGGTGCTCTCAGGTCTTCGTTCTTTATGGATCCCAATAACTGATACTCCTTAATCTTATTTCCTTTATGTCTTCTAATCTTTCTCTACTTTTTTTCTTCTTCCCTCCAAAATTTGTGTATCTGTGAAATCTTTTGCCAACATTGTAAAATATTATTGCTAAATTATGTATAAACACTAGGTGGGACCTAAGGTCCTATGTTTGTATACTTTGTGAAATAAATAAATAAATAAATAAATAAATAAAATAATATGGGTATAAAGATTGACGGTGAATATCTAAATAACTTGAGGTTTGCAGACGACTTGGTACGGATAGCATCGTCGAGGACCCAAATAAAAGAAATGATAAACCAAATAATTGAAAAAGGAAAAATTATGGGTTTGGAACTAAATTTCAAAAAATCAATGTTTATATCCTCTAGCCCACAGACTGACATCATTTTAGAAGAAAATAAAACAATCATAAAATATCAAGAAGATGTTATATACTTGGGTCAATTGATAAGTTTCAACGAAAGATCAAATAAAGAGGTTAAAAGAAGAATAAATTTAGGATGGAATAAATTCTGGTCACTAAAATTTATATTGAAAAACAAAAGTATAGACTTTAGATCAAAAATAAATATCTTTAAATCCTGCGTGACTCCAGTTCTGACTTATGGTTCTCAAACCTGGTCCATTACTAAAAATTTATACAACAAGCTGGAGACTTCACAAAGAGCAATGCTAAGAAGCATTTTAGAAATTAAAAAACAGGACAGAGTAAGAAATGAAACTATTTATTATAAAACAAAAATAAACATATAGTGTCAACTATAAAAACTCTCAAGTGGAAATGGGCAGGTCATGTATATAGGCAGGAAGACGGAAGATGGACTAAAAAAGTGACAGAATGGTGTCCCATAGACAAGAAAAGAAGGAAAGGAAGACAAAACGAGCGTTTTGCAAGATGGAGTGATGACATCAAGAATTTTGCAGGGAACGAGTGGAGAACTCCACATAACAAGAGACAGAAACCTATGGAAAGAAATTGGAGAGGCCTATGCCCAATAATGGGGTCAACAATATTATAAAAATGTATGTAAAAAAATATGTTATAAATACACTGTATCAATCAATTTATTGTAAATAAAGGCTTAATAATAATAATAATAATATCTCTTTAAAATTTAACCTTTGCACTCGTATGTCGCCGCTCCGGCGACATGAAAATTCCGAGTTGGTTGTTATATAGTAGTAGCCTTCTCAAAAATAAATACTTACGAGTGCAAAGGGTTAATTACAAAATATGATTTGTTCGTAAATATTATCATCGTCTTGAGAATTATATTTATTTTTGTCTTTTGAAACATTTAAAATTTTTATACTATTTGTACCTCTAGTATTTAAAATATTTCGAAAATCCGGGATTTTCAATTTATAATTTTCTTTTCTCTAATTAATTAAAGGAGACAATGAAAGAGTGTGTCTTCTGCTAGAAAAAAATTTATTTGTTTTTTATATATTTTTTATTCATCTCTAATCATTAGTTGAGCTTCCCAATTGGTTAGTGATTAATTAAAATCCTTATTATTTATTGCTTTCTTTGAGCGAGCTGTTTTCATCAACCTGAAAATTCTTACAGATAGTTATTACATCGTTACTTTGTGGAATCAATATACGATATATAGAGCATTCCCCGTCAAATCGCCCACTTTTGAACCCAACCTCTTTTGATTTGGCTGACATTTTTATGTTATACTAACCCACTGAAAACGTTACTGTGAATTTTTCAAATTGTTTTACCCAATTGAAAAAAGTTATGAAATAAAAAAAGGTGTTTTTTTTCTCAAACGACCATAAATTTTTCAAAAACTGACCTATTCGAGGCGTGTTTTTTTAACTCTTCGTTTTTAAATAGTAGAAAGTTCATCCCAGTGCCAAAATGTTTGTATTTCCATCCCAAAGTACTCTTTAAATTTTGTCCCTTTTAGCATTTAAGCTTCCTTTTGAAAAACGCTGAAAACAAAACCGAATCTCTTATGAAATCAGTTTAACTTGTTTTAAATATTCTAATTTTATTCAATTTTCAAATCTATGAATTGTTATCGTCTGATGAATCCAGGTTGAAATCGATTCTTTAATTTGAATGTAAACAAAGAAGAAATTGTGAATTTATTTTCTAAAATGCCACAGATAGGAGAATGAATACTCTTTCGCTATCTATGGACATCAAAGGAGCTTTTAAGATCAAAGAGACAAATACAGGCATGTTTTAGACGAATTGAAATTATTATTAATTTCTGTTATTCTAGGAAGACTCGCACTTGAACTAAAATGATATGATACTGTTTAGATAGGGATATTAAAGAAATATGTGAGTATATTTATTTGCATCAAGCAGAGGACGCCCATTTTGATTTTCTCTTATATAGAATCAACAACTCTTGCTATTCTCAATGCGAAAACCTTTTAAGATCTATGAATAATGAAACGTGACGTATAAAATTCATGATAAATAAATAAATTATAAGAATCCGAAGGGAATTGCCATCCATGAGTCCAATAGGAAAAAATGAGCAGAATCAAAACAATTTTTTTAGAAAATTTTGACGATTCTATTATCATATTAAACATTTTATCTAGTGGATTTTATTTTGAAGCCCCAGTCTCGCATTATGAGTCTATACACAATTTGTTTCTGAATCTACTCCTTTCTTTCAATGGAACTCGGTAATTTAAAAATCTATAAAAATTCATAAATCAAATTGCCGATAAGTAGTAGAGTTTACATTTTTAAGGAAATCTCTAGAGGCTGTCATCTATTAGATCTGAGCCGATAACATTGCTCGACAAAAGTTGAACAAAAATTTCTCCCCGAAAACCTAACAATGGATTCCAGTCGAGTTTTATTCGCTGATTATCATGCAATTTCCCGATTTTTTATAACACGTCAAAGTGTTGATTATCCAGTCAAAATGACGAAAAAGGCCATTTTGACCTATTTTCGAGTCACATTAAATATTAAACAGCAATATTTGAATTCGAAATATTTTAATAATAAAGTGTTTGGGGCTCGATGATGGCCTTCGTGCTCCGTTGCCAGTGTTTCCGTATTAATTAATAGTAGAGATGGTATTCTTGTTAGAGGTGTTGCGGAAAATGATTTACTTGTTGGTTAAGTAATAATAAAACAGTTTTAAGTGTGGGACTTAAAACATCAATGTGTGTTTATTGGTGTACAAATTATATATAATTTTGTTTCTGGCTGTTGGCCCTTCTTCAGCACCTAAGGAGTACAGAAATTTGTTTAGTGTTGCTTCCTTACATTGTAATTGTAATGGTTACAAATTTTTTTGCAAAAATTGTCATTGGCATGTTTTTAATTACAAGAAACAAGGAGAGAATAACATAAAATGACATTTGACTCTACCTTATCAGCATTCTATGTATACACATTTTGGCCTTTTCGAAAATAGAAAAGGTCTATGGCTTGGAATTATAGGCAATTTATTAATTATGTTGTTAGAATGGAGCCACAATTGTTTTTGACACTGATTGTAACGTCTTTAATTGTTGTTTTATGCATTGCACTAATTGACACTAATTGTAACGTCTTTAATTGTTGTTTTATGCATTGCAATCATGTCACGCCAATTAAGGGAAGCCCTTTTGGCGCACCAACCACCCTTACTAAACACATATTACAAGATTCTAAGGTTGTCACGCTCCATAGCTGAACACCAAAATTCCATAAAATTCCTACTCCGGGGTAAATCCAAACATGTTTTTCCCAAATACATCACCAACCACATAAAATTGCAGAGCTCCATACAGCCCTCAAATGCACGGTTGTACTCAAAATTACAAGCCACAAATCTTAGATTTTGCTTAAACCGTATAAACTTGAAAATAAAGGGCAAATATGTTTGCTTGGATCACACACAACGGGAATTGGACAATGTTGTGTTACACATAACAACACATTCAAATTCCTCTACAACAGAGGTTATGATCAAGGATGTAGATTTCAGATTCCACAAGCATTATAAAAAAATGTCCTTTACTTTTGATAAGAAGTTCAACCAATTACTCAACATTAGTAACACAAATAAGCAACCAAACAGTATAACAAACGAAAGTTACATTACAAATAAATCCAATCTAACAATTCCCAAAAATGTGATGCACATTCTCTCCATTGGGTCCAAAATTCTCTTTCAACCTACGGGAAGATTCAAGAAAGGGATTGTTAAACTCGATTGCTGACATCGAATTAGCTCTCACCTCAATCACCAACACACAAGAGAAAGGAGTACTCAGAAACCGAATAACCAATTTACTGAACAACACATTGCACAAATCTCGGCACTCTAGCAAGGTTGACCCCCTTCACTTGGAACAGGTTATTGTAGACACTCTGAGATTTGTGAAAAAACATGCAAGTGTCAAAAACAATTGTGGCTCCATTCTAACAACATAATTGGTGGATTGCCTATAATTCCAAGCCATGGACCTTTTCTATTTTCGAAAAGGCCAAAATGTGTATACATAGAATGCTGATAAGGTAGAGTCAAATGTCATTTTATGTTATTCTCTCCTTGTTTCTTGTAATTAAAAACATGCCAATGACAATTTTTGCAAAAAAATTTTGTAACCATTACAATTACAATTTAAGGAAGCAACACTAAACAAATTTCTGTACTCCTTAGGTGCTGAAGAAGGGCCAACAGCCAGAAACAAAATTATATATAGTTTGTACACCAATAAACACACATTGATGTTTTAAGTCCCACACTTAAAACTGTTTTATTATTACTTAACCAACAAGTAAATCATTTTCCGCAACACCTCTAACAAGAATACCATCTCTACTATCGAAATATTTTGTTGACGTAATAGAAAACAGCTTCCTCTTTGATTTTCAAATTACCACTTGTTTTTAGCTCAATTAGAACTCAATTATAACTAAAAAACTAAGACCTTATGTTTTTATCTATGTTTATTATCCTAGATAATCACGTAGTTTTAGTTTTTTAGTTATAGCTATGTTCTAATTGAGCTGGAACAAGTGGTAATTTGAAAATCAAAGAGGCTTGCATTTTTATTACGTCAACAAATGTTGATGGTATTCTTGTTAGAGTGTTACTGAAAAATATTCACTGATTGGTTAAAGAAACACAAAACAGTTTTAGTCTGGATAAAACATGATATTGATATTTATTGGTGTACAAATATATATAATTTTTGTTTCTGTGTTGGCCCTTCTTCAGCACCTAAGGGTACAGAAATTTGTTTAGTGTTGCTTCCTTAAATTGTAATTGTAATAGTTACAAAATTTTTTGCAAAGTATGTTAATATTTTGAATACAAAGAACAAGGAGAGAATAACATAAAATTTTGACTCTACCTTATCAGCATTCTATGTAGCCGACTAGAAAGGTCAATGACTTTAATTATAGGTAATTTATTAATTATGTTGTTAGAATGGAATACAATTGTTTTGACACTTGCGTGTTTTTTCTGATCTCAGAGTATTATATATCAACTAATTTTAGTAACGCCGAGATCAATGTGTTGTTCGGAAAATTAGATTGTTTTTTACCAAGCAGTATTGTTGAAGGTGAGCTAATTCGTCGTAATCGAGTTTAGCTAATCCTTTTTCTTGAATGCAGCTTACATTTTGAAAATTGAATTTGTTTGCTTCAACCATTTCCCGTATTTATGTTATATGTTGAATGATTGGTTGAACTTCTTATCAGACATTTTTTAATTGATCGTTATGTGTATTTATAACGTAGTCAATTCCAAAATTGTGTCTGATCCAAGCAAATTATATTTGCCCTTCTCAAGTTTATACAGTTTAAGCAAATCTAGATTTATTGACTGTAATTTTGAGTGCAACCATTACCACTGAAAATTGTATTTGGGAAAATTGTGTTCTTTGTGAACAAAATTTTATGGAATTTGGTGTTGAAGACGTGTTTCTAGAATCTTGTGATAGCTATTGTTTGAGCAGATTGATTTGAGTAAGCACTAGTGGCGTGACATATTACAATAAAGCAAGTAGGCGGTGATGGTGTCGGTAGTGTGCATAAAACAACAGTAGGTATTATCTGAAATAATATATTAATATTCTATTGACGCAATTAATAAATTATATCATTCAACCCATAGTTCATTTTCAGCATAGGGCTCTTTGACAAACTATTCCTTGCTGTTAAAAAACATGCTGCAAAAAATTTTGTATTTCTGACAATGTGAAACAAACAAATGATGCTAGAAGAATAACAACCAAGTACTTGCCAATACACATTGATAAAACTGTTTTATGCAACCATAACCAACAGTAAATCATTTTAAAACAAGGCTATAAATATACACTGACCAATTAATGCGAAACGACAGCGAAAACACTATTTCGAATTCAAATATTGCTACGTTTAATATTTAATAATGACTCAGCAGAAAATCGGCAGCACTCTCATTTTATACTGACGTGTTACTAAAAATCGAGAATTATGATAATCAATAAAATCGACTGGAATCCATTGTTGGAATTAGAAAACTTTATAAATCGTAAATGACCTCTAAATTTGAAATATTGAAATACACTTATCGGCAATTTGATTATATTTTATAGATTTTAAATTACACCGAGTTCCCTGAAAGAAAATTGGAATGAAATTTGTATAGACTCAATGCGGACGGAACTTCAAAAATAAAAATCCACTATGTTTTAATATGACTCAATAGAATCGTCAAAATTTTCTAAAAAAATTGTTTTGATTCTATTTTTTCTATTGAACTCATGGACAACAGTATTTTCAGTTTATAATTTATTTATTTAGAAAATGAATTTTCGTCGTTTTCATTATTCATAGATCTTAAAAAAGGTACACGATTCTAAGGAGAGATCAAAATGGGCGTCTGTATTCGCATATTTCTTTAGTAGCTCCCTATCTAAACAGTATCATATCGTTTTTAGTTTCAGTGCAGTCTTCATTGTAGAAATTAATCATGTTTTAAATTCGTCTAAAAGTATGCCTGTGTTGTCTCTTTGATCTTAAAAAGCTTTCCTTTATGTCCGTAGATAGCGAAAGGTATTCATTCTTATGACATTTTAGAAATATACAATTTCTTCTTGTTGTTCAAATAAAGTCGTTTCAACCTCAGTTTATCGTTGATGTCATTAAAGATTTTGAAAAGTGAGTAAATTGGGAGCTATTTAAGCAAGTTGAAACTGTTTCATAAATTCGGTTTGTTTTTCAGCGTTTTTTCTTAAGACAAGAAGAGCGGATGAAGCTCCTAGATGAGCTTTCTACTATTTAAAAACGAGTTAAACGTAGGTCAGTTTTAACCTTGATCGTTTAACTTACCTTTCATAACTTTTTTTTAATTTGAAAAATTCACATTAACGTTCAGTGGGTTAATATGGCCCGCCAAAAATGTCAACAAGTAAAGAGGTTGAATAGAGCCTGTAATAATATCTGTAGGAATTTTCAAGTTAGACAACAAACAATCAAAAGCAATAAATAATGAGTTTTTAATTGTCTGCTGAATAGAATAATATGTTCAAGTGAATATATATAAAAAACAAATAAAATTTTTTTTTTAACAGAAGACACACTTTCATTGTACTGATAGTAGAAGAAAAAAACTTTAGTGAAAGTCGGTTTTTCGAAATTGTATACTAGAGGCACAAATAGTATAAAAATTTTAAATGTTTCAAAGACAAAAATCGGACGTGTTAATGATTACGAACAAATCATATTTTTGTAATTAACCCTTTATAAATAGTGTTATTTTTTTGAAATTTTCGTATATATTGTAGCTCTCCGATGTCATAGCGGCGATACAGTGCCAAAGGTTAAATTTTTTGGGGATATTATTATTATTATTATTAAACATTTTTGTTACAGTATATTTTTATGTTGACCCATTATTAATAGATATGATTTCTGTCTCTTGTTATGTGAGTTCTCAAATCGTTCCCTGCAAATTCGCTGATGTCATCACTCCATCTTGCAAAACACGCTAAATTTCTTTTCTTGTCTGAGACACCATTCTGTCGCTGAGGTCCATCTTCCCTCTTCTACTACCACTTGTGAAGTTTGCACTATATGTTTATTTTGTTTTATAATGCAATTTCTAAAATGCTTCTTGTAGGTATGCTGAGGAGTCTTGGCTTATTATAAATTACAGTAATGGGTTTAATACAAGTCAGAATGGAACACGAGATTTTAAGATGACATTTTGATCAATCCTTCTTGTTTTTCAATGGGGCACAGTGACAAAAATTTCTGTTCATCTATTTATTCTTCTTTAACCTCTTTATTTAGATGCTCGTTGACGCATCGGTATATAACATCTTCTTGTTATTTGTGATTGTTTTATTTTTCTTCTCGTCATTCATCAGATATGAATGAGTCAAACGTTGGTTACATTATTCAAATATAATTTTATTTTTCAGTGTTGTTTATCATTTCTTTATTTGGGTCCTCGACGACTATCAGAATTTTCAAGTCGTCTGCAAACCTCAGTTAATTTGTTCGTCAATCATTTATTTATTTGTTATTTATTTCACAAAGTGGGTCCACGTGTTCTCGCAATTTGGCAATGAAAATTTCACAATTCCGGAGAGGAAAGAAGAAAAATTGGAAAACTTAGAGACATAGAAATCAGTTCGTAGGTTCCATAAGGAACAGACCTGAGCACCAAGTCAGGTTCCGCCAATGTGGGGAAAAGTGTTTGTTCCCCCGTGCACCACCCGCGTTCTGGCTCCTGGTGGGTGACCGACATTAAATAGATTTTCTAGGCAGACGGTATTCCACCAGACATGTACCATTGTGCGGCACCGCCAAGCGAGATCTGGTGATTTAAGATGAGTCCTGGTCCGAGATGACTTGCATTTTCAGTTTTTTAGATTTAAAGACAACGGGGTACATGCATTCAAACCACAGTCTTTTTGCCTGATTTACAATCGAAATTCAGAAAAGACCATGTCACAATCTCTCTTGCTGAAAGTGAAGGATTATATGAACGTGAGGATATGAGTCCTTCAGTAGTGAAGAACCCCACGGCATACATAAAGACCAGAAAATTCTTAACAGATATGTAGCCAGTGATTATTAGTAACCGAATAAGGAAGGTAGTAAGTTGGTGGGAAGACATTCTGAATAAGACAATAGTCTGCGATTTTAAGAGGACCAACAGGTAAATTCATGGCCCAGAAGAAGTGATTACTTCTAGATTAATTAATGGTATATTACTGAAGCATAAAACTGAAAATAGGTGTTAGCTAGAAGAGCTGGAGGAGATGTCATTAATAAAATAAAGAATGCACCCGGTCAAGATTCTACGGTATAACCCTCATCAGGATAAAAAAAAAAGCCGCTGATGGATATCACGGTCCTCAAATATGGTTCGTATCTCTATGGTTCTTGATTACAATTTTATGATATTTTTCAGTTAATAATCTGTGATGCACTGAGGATGCATTGATTTAAATGTATGGTCAGTGATTGGCCCGGTGATCAGTGCTTTCTTTGGTCGGAAATTGCACTTCAGTTGGTGGGGCAAGCCGTTCCGTTCCTGGCCCCTGCCTGTTATACTGAACGATTCAGGCGTGATTTTCATGGTCTTTGCCTGACGGTGGTCTATAATTGTTCTTTTTTCTGTCGCCACTTTTTGAAGATTAGGACATCGGGTCTTCCGTTGCGGTAGATTTTTAATATTTTCATTAAATAATAACAATTAATTGGCTGTATTTTTCGCTCTCTTCCATCACTTCCAGTTAACATTATTTTGAGACTTCAGATTCCGGTATTAATAGTTCGGTTTGATGTACTAGTATATAATTTTTGATAAATTTCTACAATTATTTTCAAAATAATCGATTTATTATATTGAATTAGATAACCGCGCATTTATCGGTAAATATTTCTTTTTTTGTCTTTTTTGTGTTAAGAATTTGAACATATATTTTTTCAATAGTTTTATCGTTGTATGATTTACCTTATCTTTTCTGATTTTAAATCTTGTCTTTTTTTGCTGTTTTGCGTTGTATTTCTTCTTTTTTTCATCATGAATAGATTCGAGTGAATTTTTTTATTGCCCCTACCTATAAAATAGTCTTCGGCCATTTTTAATTTTTTTGCATTAGATTCAGTCTGCTTGTGGTCAACGTTATTAGACCTTTTTTTATTTGATTTGTTTAGACTGAAACACTCTTTGTTTATGAACCCGTTTCGATGGGTTTTGAAAATGCATTGTACGGTCAAGTTCTGATCGCAGCAAAAGAGAAAATAAAAATAATTTTAGAAAAATAAAAACCGACTTCAAAAATTAAATGCAACAAATTAAAATACACTAAAAGGTATAAAATAATTATTATCTTATTTAGTTACAGCTAAACGACGAAATATTAACATGAAATTACTTTTGAAGTTGGTGCCAAACATATACCTTTTATGAATCGCACTCGACGGATCTTACGTACGTTTGGCGGGTACGCTCGCTTATAGAGTTTGTTTGGCACCATTTCAAAAAGTAATTTCATGTTAATATTTCGTCATTTAGTTGTAACTAAATAAGATAATAATTATTTTATACCTTTTAGTGTATTTTATGTTGCGTTGAATTGTCATTTTTTTATTTTTTTTCTTAAAAAATTATTTTTTAATTAACTGTTTTCGATACATTTGATAAAATTGAATTTGTGTTTATCTTTTTTATTCTAGTGTTACTTTTTGAAAATTTTTAAGAAACATTCACAATTCGATTGTATGGGTTTGTTGAATAGAATCAACATCTTTAAGTTGACTCCTCGAACTGTGCCTATTTAAATAAATTGTTTACTGTGTGAGTGGGTTTCCGGGTGAAGGTACACGGTATATAGTAGTCTATGATCCGGGTGGAAGAGAACTTATCTAATGACTAGATTTATTTGATATGACAAGATTAGATGGTAGGTAGAGTCTATTTCAGGTTATGATATCCATCTGGATGTTTCAGAATACATCCGTCATTTACGTATGGTAAATATATATACAATTTAATTTTTCTCATGGCCCCCGCCTTTCATGAGGCTTCTGCTGGACGCGCTCGCCTCCGCAGACTGAGTCGAACTAAGCACAGACAACTGTCCTTTGTTGAGTTTGGAGTGTTCCCCGATGCTCCAGAAAGTCGGTAGGTACAGGGGGCCAGGCCTAGCCGACCCCGAAACCGGAAAAAGCAATTTTTGATATATATTGATGTTCAGAAATTAAGGCAGCACCTGTTAGAAGGAATTTTTCACTTCGAACGGACTGGTGGAAAGGCAGGTGATTAAATTGTTGGGCGGCACTGCGGGTTTGCTATTAGATTCTAGACCCTGAAGAGGAGAGATCTCAGTGACTTGCAAGTGAGGAGAATGAATGATCAGTGGTTTTATTCGAGTTTTCCTGTGTTATTTTATCAACCATGTATTTTTTTAAGTTATTAACAGATTTTATCTAATAGAACATTTGTTCCTCCCCCAACATGATCCCCTATTTTCAAAAGGGCGATAAATCTGTTTGATTGTTGGATATTTCAACGGCTCAGCAGAGCGAAAAACTTGTTAGGGAAATACAATGAACATCTCTAATATAACAAACAAATATCATTAACCATCCATATTTGAAAATTCATTTCGAAGATAATTCAATGACACGATTTTTCAATTTATGTTTTTATTAGATTTAGTTGTATCAGTATCGGACATTTGTCTATAGCACGTAGATTTTATTTATTTATTTTTCTATCCAATCAATTTCATGTTAGAGAATGTTTTTACTTATATTTTTTTCTTTGGTTGTTACATGAAATCAAATGTGTTCTGCTGAACATCTAATAAACACTCTTAGTAGATCCGCCGCCTTTACCATAATATTTTTCTCAGATGTAACTGAGCATTCGAGCTCAAAATCAACTGACCTTCTAGCGCCAGTCCGGTACACCACTGTGTTATCTTACCCGGCAAAAGATCGTATACTCAAGCTTCGGGGATAAATTTCCCATTAGCGAGCATTGCTCTGGGATACTTGACGGGAGTGACCGTATCTCAACGGTTTTTTAGCGGTCTCCTATTTGGGTGACCGCCCCCCGGTCAACTTCTTATACTAACGCCAAGGCTCAAATTGATCCCCCTTTCGTGACGGAGGAGAACTCAAGCCTGCGGCAAGAAGAGCAATAGAAGCCGACACAACCAACTCATCGACTCACAATCACCGAAGAGGACTCCCCCAACGCGAATACTATCACGAGCTGAAAATCAATTAACTAAAAACCCCTCTTTGAAGAGCGCGATTTTCTCCGGCGCCGATTCGCCATGGACAAAGTCGAACGAAGCGCTTTTCGCCAACTCACGCCGGGACGGAGCCCTGCCACCCGCGACCCTGGTAAGCTCGGCTGGCCCCGGGACAACGTCCACGAATTCTTAGCCAATTACAAGCTGCGATGGAAGAACCCAACCCAAACGCTAGGGGTTAGTAACTCACCTCATCATTAACTTCGTTAAACGTGACCTCTAGGAGGAGCACTGATTTATCGCGACGCCTTGTCAAAAACGGCGCTGAAGACGCAGGTATGGCAAGTTTTAAGACGTGTCCTCTTGCCGGTAAAATCTTATTATACTCTTGCCGGGCAAATCCTAGCCGTACTCGCCGTAACAAGCGTTCCACCCAAAGTGTGTGCCGCGGCCCACTGGTGTAAAAGTGGTCATTGAACGGTGTGTCGCGGAAAAATGGAAATTTTGTGAGATATGCCGCGCTGAGAGTTAATGACGGCGGGAATGAGCCAGCCTTACATGTTGCTTTCAAATTTTGATCGCTGTGTGTTTTAACAAAATACATTTCTCGCAAAAAACTCTTTTCATATTATACTTTTTAATATGATAAATTTTTAATAAACATTGATTTCTTTGGTGTGCCTCTAAAATTTCTTGATTTGCCTTGAGCACAAAGTTATCAAGTTAAAATGTGGCCTGTGTTGCTCAACCTCTTAAAATTTGACACAGCTAATTCATGACACTTGATAAATACGCAGACACCAAAAAACAGACCAAGTAGTTTTTTGAAAATCAGGAAAAAATGGGTCAACCAAGCACCTATACAGCACATATCTCTTGGATAAATTTCATATGCAGATTTATGGTTGAAATTTTGAAGTACATACATACATATATACATATACATACACATAGGGACACAATATATTTTCCAATAATGCATCATCATTCCTACAAGAAGTACAAAGTAATTACCTTTTTCATCTCTGTTGAAAGCTCTCAAAGAAATTTAAATAGTTTTTTTAATTGGTATATTAAAGAATAATTAATATATCAAAGAGAGTTTGTTAGTTATTATTATTCTTTAATTTAAATTCATTATTTATTACAAATATAAAAATTCAGATAACGCAACTATCGACAAAATTCATTTGCGATCAAATACCAAAACTCATGATTAAACTACTCAAAAAATTCAGGACGAACTGACATCACATACTTCCACTTATATTCTATGAATATAAATGTGAATAAAAATGAGCAATATATGATTACATAATAGAATATAGTACTGACGCTTGTCAGTTAAAATCTTTATTTTAATATTATTTTAATTTAAAATTTTGATAAAAAAAGGTCGATTTATTTGAAGCCGTTTCTCTAGATATATCTATATAGTATTGAAACCACCCCAACACCCTGATCCCTCACCTTCTGCACCCCCACATCCAC